>JAMBLF010000395.1:0-286803 GCA_030578115.1 Leucoptera coffeella
TTGCCTTACGTCGTTTTCCTTCACCGTAGCAATACGCTCACTCTTCTTACAGCATACTCTTTTCCTTTAAATTCTTTTAAGTACCCAGAATACTATGATTGGGACTCACCTGTCCCCTGACATGCTTCTTGCAGTAGCACTGTGCAGTGTCTTGGTCGCAGACGTCGTCGGTGGTACCTCGCCGGTCGCAATCACACGGGTAGCACTCGGGGAAGGCAAATCGACCTGGGGTGCAATGGTCACACGTGCGACCTAACACGTTCTCTTTGCAGCTGCAATAAAATACAATATTTTATAGGTTAGAAAATATTTTTACTCATATTTATTTATTTGTACTTTCAAATTAAACTTAACTTCAATTCTCTTCGCTCTAAAATGGCGTATAGTGCGGCATTTGGTCGGAAACTGTTGTTAAAGCCAGTCATCAATTACGACAGGATACATATTTGTGCTAGTCATTTGTGTGTATGTAAAGCTATTTTTTTACAGTAATTTGAACTACATTACCACGCCTGTACCTAAAAATAACTGGACCTCTCAGCGACCCACATCTCACAAGAATACTAGTTGCTAACCTATTTACTAACCGTTACGATAGATATATCACATTAAATTCACAATAAAATAACAAGTAAGCATTAAAAGCCTTTTTACATACTCGCAGTTCCCGGTATCAGCGTCACATTGTAGTTGGCCATCGACAACTCCGAGCGCGTGGCAGTTACATTCGTCGCAACCCCTCTGTACGTCAAAGTTGAAGGTGTAAGGTTTACATCTGTCGCAGTTCTCACCGAGCACGTTCTTCGGGCAAATGCAGTTACCTAAAAGATAAAAGTAAATTAAAATTTGAGGATGATAGGCACGAAAAAAAATATTTGATTTTAATGTACGACTTGAGTACTCAAGATTAGTCGGTAAGTAACAAGATAAATTAGAAAGTTAGAGGTAAAATATACATAGAATCAGATGGTTAATCCAAGACCACTCAAAGAACGTAGTTCATCGACCAATAGGTTTCATTTATTCCGACGCAAGGAAACAAGCCACATAGCAGGAAAAAGGTATATGTAAGTAGATGACTGACAAATATATTGTCATCTCAGACAAGCATGGTTAAATAAAACACTATCAAACACAACCAGAACAGTAACCTACCTTCATCATCACAGTTAGCAGTAGAGGGACAGTTGCAAGGCTTGCAGTTCGGGAAGCCATAGTAGCCGGTGCGACAGGCCCTGCAAGTGCGGCCGATCACGTTGGGTCGGCAGTGGCACTGGCCTCCGAAAGGCTCGCATTCCAAGTCCAAGGAACCCTCGAAGTCACAGGTGCAGCTCAGAGTGCCACTGTTGTAGTCCGCGGTGATGGAGAACACCGAATCTCGGCAGAAACCTGAAAGACAAGAATAATAATATAATATTTGGACACTATTACACCAATGAAACTAGCCCCTTGGTAAGTACATTTAAGACTTGTGTTAAGGGTACCAGTCAACGTATATTTAAGAAATATATACTCATTATATTAGATAAATACATATATAACTAGTATATATAATCAACAACCAGATTGGAAAGCAGTAGAAAAGCGTAGTTCTTAACTCTGCCTCCACCGGGAATCGAACCCGGGACCTCTTGATTAGCGTTCAGGTGCTCAACCAATCGCGCCACGGAGGTCGTCGAGAATAGTTACATAGACTCCAGAATGAGTCATACAGTGTATACAGAAGTAGGTTGAACTCAAATATCGGGACCTGCGCGTCATTTTAACATATAAGTCATGTTAATTGGTTTTAATATTTATACTACTGGTTTTTTAGGACTGAGATGGAAATACATGGTATGTAGTAATATCATAATATAGAAAATCCCGATATAGTATGTCCACAGCTGTTGTAGCATTATCCTTTGAGTCCACATACGACATGTCAGGTAAATAGGAAACTAGTTCATACAGTTATATATACAGTTACAGTTATACAACATTCGCTACTGGCATAAGACATGGTTACACTTACCAGTCTCATTGGTGTTGATGTGATAGTGGTTCATAGCGCATTTGCTGATGAATTCTCGTGTGAAGTCCAACATGTTAGCCTCTTTAGTGACGCTAGGTACATAGTCACTTCTTTCGACCACTAGCAGGTAGTCCAACCAGACACTTTGACCTGAAGTTACCTGATAGGACAAACGATTACACTTTTCATTTTGGTTATAATAGTATAATTTAGTATATGGGTAAATTTATCAGAACTATGAAAAGAATCAAGACGTAGGTCACTCTAGTAATAATATGATGAATTTAAGTCAATTAATATACGATGGACATAAAGTAATAATAGATGATTAATCGGAGTATTGGTTTACAATGTTAAAGGACCAAATGTTCTAGAAAACGTGGTGCTAAGATGGTAACCCGAGTATTACTTTACAATGTTACAGGACCGAATGTTATAGAATCCCTAGTGCTAAGATGGTCACTCATTTAAACACTGATCACGTCTAACTCTGTATAAATTCTGTTATCAATTGAGAACCAATAATAATATTTAATAATAATAATAATATTTGGACAGTATTACACCAATTGAACTAGCCCCTTGGTAAGTACATTTAAGACTTGTGTTAAGGGTACTAGTCAACGTATATTTAAGAAATGTATACATATTATATATAGATAAATACATATATAGCATATATAATCAACGACCAGACTGGAGAGCAGTAGAAAAGCGTTGTTCTTAATTCTGCCACCACCGAGAATCGATCCCGGGACCCCTCGATTAGTGTTCAGGTGTCTAACCGATCGCACCACGGAGGTCGTCAAAATACATCATGCACCAATGCTCGGTTTGGCCTTAGCTCAAAGTTTACATACCTCAAACGCTAGTGAAAAGTTCTCCGTCAGAGGGAACTGGATGTTGTTGTCCGCCGCCACTATTAAGGCCCGGCATCCACTGAGCGAAGGGCAGTGCTCCACTTGGATGGTCGCTTCGTACTGCTCGCCATCGGCTGTTACTATTACGTCTAATAAGGTTTCTGTGAACACCAAGGGTTTATGGTCATCACTACATAGTATAAAACAAAGTCGCTTTCTTTGTCCCTATGTCCCTTTGTATGCTTAAATCTTTGAAACAGCGCAACGGATTATGATAGGGTTTTTTTAATAAATAGAGTGATTCAAGAGGAAGGTTTATATGTATAATAACATCCATTAAATTGTGGAGTAGGCTACATATTTTATTCCTGTTCGAAGCCGGAGCGGGTCGCTAGTATATTATATACGCAATTGATTCGAGTGTTTATAAAATATACTCTTCCGTCAACTATTAGTGATTGCGTTAGTTAAAGGCGAGGTGAGGGCAATAAACAATTTCTTCATATAAGATACAAATCCCTTAATCACAGAATCTTGAAAACGTAATATCACTTTTACCACTACTATAAGGGTCGTGGTGGATTGATGCAGAATCTTAGCTGTTATTGGCTCGTCACGCATAAGATTCCTTAGACCCCTATTCCCTTGTCTCCTTTTACGAGAAACCATGCCTAGATGAAAGACCGAAATAATTATATTTACAATCAGATGTTTTTCATTTACGTACATAATTTACAGTCGCTAACGGTGAGGGAAAACATCGTGAGGAAACCTGCCTATCCCTCAGGATAGGTAATAGTCAGTGCCTATATACGGCGATACGGTTCACTACCTATCACGTTGGGTGCTGTCTATCTAGTGATACGCGGACTTCCAATGACCCATACCTAACATGCCTTCGAAATTTCGGAGATGGGCATTCAAGCCTCTGACTACCCCGCCATAATAAAAAAGTGAGTGTGTATACACAAGTGAAGCGTATGTTATATATAATATCATAGTAACAAACCTGGATGTTCTGGTTGTGAGTAGTGCACCACAAAGATGTAGTCTCCTGGCGAGGACACTCTGCCTTCCAGCACGAAAGGCTCCGAGTCAGGCTCTATGTGCACGGAGGTGGCGTTTTCTGTATTAGGGCGGTTAGCACCTTCGAATTCCACCTGTAGATGGTAGCACATGTCGATTGAAAATCTGTTGTATTTTGGTTATAAAACAAATATAAAAATACCGATGTGTTTTTTAAATACGGATTATAGGAGTAGTTAGGGAGTAAAGCTCATTAACACTGTTAAAATTTTCATTAGGTATCTATTTTCCTTACTACGTACAAATTACAATCAAGTTTCATGAATTATTGTCAAATTAGGAAACATCTAAAAGAAAAACACTATAACGCCCGTCCACATACATACATACATATCACGCCTGATTTCCTGTGGAGGGGTAGGCAGAGATCACGAATCCCCATTTGTCCCGATCCTGACAGACCACTTTCGCTTCATTGACACTCATACATCTTTTCATACACATTCTGAGGTTATAGGTACTCCTAACGTCACCCTTTTTCAATATATTATATATATAACAATATATTTATATCTATCTATATCTCTACCAAAAATCCTTATGTATATCTGTACCAAAAATCGAATCTCGAACACGAACCAAATATAAAGAGGAGTAAGGAGCGGTTCCCGTTACGCGGTGCGGAGGCCAAATGGCGTGTTTTGATTGGTGCGGAGTATATAAATGTGTAGTAGAAAGAAGATACCTAATTTGATTGGCTGATGCCGTGTTTTGATTGGTTGTAATATCTCTCCTCCGTCTCGCGTACCTCGTTTCACCCCGCGTAATGCCACGCTAGTTTCCATACAAATATTGCGTAAGGCCCACTCCTCTTATTAATTACTCCATGATCTAGAATAAATATTACCTTCTTAGAGTCGACAGCCGTGGAGAAGATGGCCGGGGCACACTGCCCATCCCTCATGAGGCAGTATGGCCTGGGAGTGATGTAGTCCAGGTGCCACTCGGACTCAGGGATCGCTACTATGGACTTGATACCCACTAGCGTGCCTTGTTCGGCCTGTAAGTAAATAAGAACATGTATTTAGTAAATCATTGTAAATGATAAATGTCAATGAAGTGAAGGTGGTTTGACAGGATCGGGATAGATGGGGACCCGTGATCTCTGTCTAACCCTCTACAGGGAATCAGGCGTGATGTGTATGTATGTATTTAGTAAATAGAATGGTAAATAAAATGTATGGATATGTAATAAAATGTATGTATAATATATGAATGGTAAATAGTTAGTCAGTTAGTTAGTTAGGACTACGAGAAGGCCTTCGACTCCATCGAGATCTGGGCTGTTCTGGAATCCTTGCAGCGATGCCAGGTCGATTGGCGTTATGTGCAGGTGTTGAGGAGCCTATACAGCGTGGCATCGATATCTGTTCAAGTCCAAAACCAAAAGACAAGTCCTATACAGTTGCTCAGAGGAGTGAGACAGGGGGATGTCATCTCCCCGAAACTGTTCACGAACGCACTGGAGGACGTCTTCAAAACTCTGGATTGGACTGGGATGGGTATCAATGTCAATGGCAGATACCTCACGCACCTCCGTTTCGCTGACGACATTGTCATAATGGCGGATTCGCTGCAGGATTTACAGGGAATGCTGCATAGTCTTAACGCTGCCTCACGGTCGGTCGGTCTCCGGATGAACTTGGACAAGACAAAGGTCATGTTCAATGAGCTCGTTGTCCCGGGGCCGATCACGATCAGTGGAGAAACGCTCGAAGTGGTCCAGGAATATGTCTACCTGGGCCAGGTTCTACAAATGGGTAGGGACAGCTTCGAGCGTGAGATTTCCAGAAGAGTGCAGCTGGGCTGGGCAGCATTCGGGAAGTTGCGTCATATCTTCTCGTCGCCACTACCGCAGTGTCTTAAGACCAGGGTTTTTAATCAGTGCGTCCTACCTGTAATGACATACGGTGCCGAGACGTGGAACATGACAGTCGGGTTGGCTCACCGATTACATGTCGCTCAGCGGGCAATGGAACGTTCGATGCTGGGTATCTCGTTAAGGGACAGAGTCCGGAACGAGATTATCCGGCAGAGAACCAATGTCGTAGACATTGTCTATCGATGTTGCAAGCTGAAGTGGCAGTGGGCCGGTCACGTCTGTCGCAGAACCGACGACCGTTGGAGCAGAGCGGTTCTCGAATGGCGACCGCGTCTCGGTAAACGTAGTGTAGGACGCCCCCCTGCCAGATGGACTGATGACCTGAAAAAGGTCGCTGGTAGTGGTTGGCTGAGGGCCACGAGTGATCGTGTTTTGTGGCGTTACCTTGGGGAGGCCTACGTCCAGCAGTGGACTGTCATAGGCTGATTGATTGATTGATTGATTGAAATAGTTAGTTATTCTTTTTACCATATCGTAGGGGTGATAAAGGACTAAGATGAATTTAATTTAGTGACCGAAGGAAATGTATAAAGAAGTAGAAATAATTATCTCTATAACATTAAAAGTTGTATTATTGTGACGGAAGAGATATTAAGTATATTAGATTTTGTTGATTCCGAAAGGGATAGAGGGGCTGGGTACATATAATACATGTTACCTCCTTAATCTGCAAAGGTATATTCACAATATTGACAGAGTGAAATGGATCCTATTACGATCAACGCCTTTGTTTTCATTGGTGGATTCTGGTTACGTTCATTTTGTAGACCAATAGCAAATCCGTAAAATTTGGTACTTACTAAACAAACTATTCTAAGAACTGAAATAATAATATTATACAGGGTAGCACATTCAAATCGGTCAGTATGAAAAAGTCTGAAACTGTAAGACATACGAAGATTTATTCTTAGGAACTATGTCACTGATTTTGATAAAATAAAAACTGCATTCATACTTTATTTGAAAAAAAAAATCTGTATCGAGTTCGGGAATCGAACCCGATTGCTTTGAAAAAATAAAATTCATATTTTCTTTTTAAATATCGATTGTGTAGGCCTTAAGCTATTAATGTCTGTTAATGTAAAAAATGAATTCTTTTGGCATATTTTTATTTATCACAGTAGTTTACATACACCGTTACAATATTCAAGTTCAAACATATAAAATTGTCTCTATGGCAGTTTGTAGTTTTGTACCTCTGTACTTGATTTGAATGCACCACGAATACGTGTATTAGTTAGTTACCTTAAGAGTGATAACATTGTTGACGTCGTGGGCATTGAAGACCAGCATCTTGGAGGATTGGTCAACGATGAGCTGGCGACAAGCGGACGTGTATGGACACTCGTTCAGGTTCAGGAGACCAACCACTTCGGGCTTTTCTCCAGATTGGAGCTTTGCGAAGACCTAGGGTAAAAATAATGTATATATACAATAAATACATCAAACGTACAAACGAGAGCTATTACCCTTTCGAAGTGGTGAGTCTTTAGAATTGTTCAAATACCACCATTACGTCTCTATAATGAAGGTAATATCTTCACAATGTTTTATTTTAACACAAGTTTTGGTTTTTAAGATGTGACTCAATATAAGACTTCTATTACTGTATCTACACTTTCACGTATAAAACGCATACAAATGCATCACAAGTATCTACCTCAGATTGTCCAGGACTAAATGATCATTAGGTGCGCATTGCATATGTCTTCAACCAGTATTTGGCCTACACGTACAAAATAAATTCTAATACTCACAAGTCCACTACTGCTGACTTCGTAGGAACTGTTACTAAAGATGTCGTTGGAGTCCACAGTCCTATTGACAGGCGTCACGTACTCCAGTAAGAGGACGTAGGGGCCGGGGGGGTCGATCTTCAGGTTGAACTGTAGCATCGGCTGCTCGTCGCTTAGCAACGGGATTTCTGATTGGGAGGCGTTGAACTGCTCTAGTTGCTGAAAAACAAATATGTTTAGATTAGAATAGTAACTACTGTACTATTACAAACTTAAAGAATCTACATAACTATAAAAATGGATAGAATGGCCAGAGTACATGTCTGTGCGTTCTTTCAAGTGTGTGCAGTCTGTTTATAGAATAAGGACGAGTCCAATTTTGAACGTTTATTCAAACCCTCAGACTTTTAATACATTTAAATATTGTTAAATTAGTGCTTGGAATAGGATATAGTAGTAGTAGTAGTAGTAGAATAGGTATAGAAGTAGATTTCGCTACTACTTTCCGGAAGTAATGATCATAAACGGTATTTAATATTAATGAAAGTCATGAATCTTATAGTTTAGCTTTTTTAACAACTTAATTATTCGGACTAACCTGCGAATCATCAAGGTATTCCGTAACAGTGGTGGCTACATTGTTGATGTCCGCGCGAGGCTTGCCATCTAGCGTGGGATAGGCGAAGTTGCGGCAGTGGTGCTTGTCGCCGATGCGGCAGGGGCGGTCTATCACTTTCGTCAGGACTGTGGCTTCATAGTACGCTGCAGGGATTAACACGAAGTAATCCTGGAAGATATAAAAATAATTATTGAAGAAATTAGGCTTGATATTAACAACATGTCTCCGAGCTACTCTACATTTGGCAAGGTTGAAATAATGTGTGCGTATACACAAATGCACGCCTCTACATATTTACCTAGTTGAATTAAATGGGACAATTGATCGCCGTATAGCTTATACTGAAAAAGGGTGTTGGAAGTGCATACAACCGCTTTTATTTTTACACACAGGTGTATGACAATGAAACCAAAATGATTCGCTAGAATCAGAAATAAATTTTCTATGCAGATGCTTGTCTATAATAAATAACTCTAAGCCATAAGACCACCTATTGTTGTCGAATACAGTTCCTTGTATAACATGTTTGCTGTTTATATGTGTGATTAATTAATTCATTCACGTCGGGTTCGTTAATCTGAAAGTGAATACATCGTACCAGAAGGATCTCCCTGTTGGTCTTGAAGGTGACGGTCCACCTGCCGGAGTTCATGACGAAGGGCGAGGGCACGGTGCCCTTCTCGCCAGCCACCGTCACCAGCTGCGGAGACAGGGTCGGCTTCAGCAGCACGTTGTACCTGTAAAGCATATCATTAAAGAAAAATGTATTGGAAGAACAGTTAAATGGAATGGCTGATGTGATAGGATAAATGAAATCCGAAGATTTTATGGATATTTTCCATGGATCGTGTACCTGCTAATGGAATTTTACATTGCGAGAATATATTCTATAACACATAAGGACTTACATTGAGGATTAATATCCTGACTCAATCTGCCTATTCTGCGGTATAATCATTACAGTCCTCTGTACACGGAGACAGTTGTTCATAAGCCGCTTAGTTGATATGAATTGCAAAGTAGATACACAGGCCCATGACTATTACGCAAAGATGCTTATATACATATAAATTTTATTTCATATGCGTGGTATAAGTCACCCGTATATAAGTAAAGATAGTCTACTCACGTCTGCTCAATATCAGCGGTGCTCTCTGGCGTGATGGTGACTGTGGCCACGACGGGGTCCTTCAGAGGGTTGGCGTACTTCAGCACCATGCGGTACAACGAGGAGCGCTGTACGTGCACTATGTTGATCACTTCGCTCTGGAACACCATGACAAGGTATCAGACTATATGAAGTTGTTTGAGTTTCAAGTAAATGAGTTGAACGGAATGTAGATAGGTGTTATATATGAAAAAACTAAATGATTAAGGGTATATTTAAGTATTTTAGGACACTACGTTTAAAACGATTTCAAAAACGTAGTGATGATGACATAATTCAAAAATTTGAAAGCATTTTTCCAACAACAGTCTTAACGAGACGAAACGTTTTCACAACTTTACGCGCTATAGTAGAAACTATTTAGTTTAAGAAATATAAACAGCAATAAAGAGAACAAGGGACGTAACACGTCAAACTTACCTGTTGCATAGAGAACACGACATATCCCTTCCACGAGTAGCCCGGGAAGACTTCATCAGAGCTCCTGAAGCGGACCTCTCCAGAGGGCGTCTGACCCTCTTCCACCTCAAACTGGAGCTGATGAAGAGTGGGGAAGTAGTGGGCACGGATTGGCGTGTCGCAGCGGCGGCCCTCGACACGCGGGTTGCAGCGACACTGCCCCGTCAACTTGTCGCAATTGTTGTTCAACGACCCACCGATGTCGCAGTCGCAGGCTGGTGGAATAACGTGTGTGTACTTATTTGCATATGTGATAACTACTTTATTTGCGTATATGTAACGTAGGGTAGACTTTAGAGGGGTATGAGGGTAGACTTAAAAGGGAGTGGACAAGTAACAGACCTTTAATTATGGCGTTCGAGTACCATAAAGGTTTTGTGTTCGTGTTAAATAACTAACTTCCGGAAGAATTCTACTAAAATATGTTATCTTAATAATATTTCTACTAAAATAATTAATATCTCCTCAGTTAACTTTAGCATAGCGTCCAATACACGTATTCATATTACACATCATCATCTCAAGTCCATTTTTCATTACCACGGTCAAGATATTGCTTACCTGTACATCCAAACACATTGTCCAACTCGAGCCGGTAGAATCCATCTTGGCACTGGATGCACTGTCGCTCCCCTATGTTGAGTTTGCAGCGGCACTGGCCAGTCTTCGTGTCACAGGCCCCCAGGCCGCCCAATGTGCCCGGCAGGTAGCACTTGCATTCTGGAAGGGTGTACAGATATTAGGGTTTATGTGTAAAGTGATATTATGGTAGTAGGAAATATGGTGGATGGGACGTTAAAGGATTTCACAATGCTATCAAACTTCTTTTCACTATTAAAAACATTAAACACATTTATGACCATATTAGAAAAAGTAAGGTTTGGAAGAATCTCTAGTCACATATAACCAAATGTAAGGAGGGAAAAAGATTAGATTATATTAAAGTACTATATCTATACTAGAACATAATATTAAGTACGGCTTACCTTCACAGCCGAGAGGGTTGTACTCTTGGAGGTTCCAGTAGAGTGGCTTGCAGTCGTTGCAGATTCGTCCTTGAACGCGTTCCTTGCACTGGCACAGCTCGCCAGCCGGTACTGAACCGCACCCTGGCAATAAAAGGTGTTTAGCATGAAGTAGTCAAGCTTCTAGTAGCACAAGAACAGGGGCATATGAAACCCATATGAAGCTGTTTCGTGTAACGATGTAAAAGATATAGAATCTAGTTTATAAGTTAGAATTGCATGTGGTGTTTTGTATGCGGTTGTGACTGTAAATATACACTTTATTCTTCTTATTTCAAGCAATTTTTTTTATATATCGGAATTATGCAATGATATAAATCCGCTCTTAGTTTGAATAGGCCCTTGCACGGCAATGTGAAACACCAACTGTCTCGATAAGTACTGACCATCTGGTCTTAAGAGTCCAAAATTCTTAATAGATACGACACAATAGTAGGCACTCAAGCCTGTGACAAAGCCGAAAGAATAATAAACATACCGATATTTACATGATTTTGTAACAGTGAGCGAAGACAAACGCGGTCGCGACTATTAACTCTTGCGGTGTAGTCAGAGGTTCGGGTTTCCATCTCCGCAATTGCGAAGGTAGTAAATCTATGACCACCTCGAACCCACGTGTTGACCCGCTAGTCAGTACTCAATGTGACAGGTGGTCAGCCATGTCGCTATTTACAAGCACTGACTATTACCTGATCGGGAAACAGGTAGGTTTCTTCACGATGTTTTGTTTCCCTCATCGTATAATCCGATGCATGTCGTAAATGTATTTTCATCACAAAAATGTACAAAGCTCAAGCGGAATTGGAACCCTGTAAGGAGTATTTACCTGCAAAACTGGGTATGACTCCTCTAGGATCACAGTTACACTCTTCACAGGCCGGGTAGTTGTAGAAGTGCTCTTTGCATTGGTCACAGTTGTTGCCGTCGAAGTTGGAGCGGCAGTGGCAGACGCCCGCGTCGTCACACGTCGTACCGATGGACCCCATGGAGTCGCAGTTACAGGCTGGAAGAGAAAGGAATATGCTGTAGTTAGAAGGGTGTAGAAAATTTTATATATATTTACTGGTTCTCGTAAGCGTTTAGGCTTTAATTGTACGTTGTTTTTAAAATACTAAGCTTAAGAAGATAAATGTATTCCATAAGTGAGACGGATAATATAATTTACCAATTGATCGGTCATATTCAAGATCACATATTTGACGCCAACAAGTAAATAAAATCGTAATTGACCGGACATATTCAAGAGCATATATTTGACATCAACAATTAAATAAAATCGGTCTTATCCTTAATTAATTTCTTGGCCGTCTAATTAATAAATGTGACATAGTTTATGCAAACTCGTAAATACAGTATACATTAAAGTCAACAACTTAAGGTAAAAACCGTTATACCTCAACTGATTAAACCAAATACTCACGCAGACATTCCGGGTATTTATAATATCCAGGGGAGCACTGGTCACATTGCTTGCCCCCGAAGTTGGAGAGGCAGTTGCACTTGCCGTCGATGGAGCAGCTGGCAGCACTGGAGCCCGTCAGGGAGCAGTTACACGGCACACACACGCGCTCACGACCGCGTACTTCCATGTAGAAACTGTGGAAGAGAATAAGAATCATAGAAATATATCTAACTAGAAATATATCTTATTAAAAAAGCTAGGTATGTTACTTAGGTTTCCGTAGCTGCGTTGGTACACCGGTTTACGGGTAAGTTTAAGTAAAGCTGAGCGTGGTAAACGTCATTATCCGTGTGGTAAAAAGCTGTTGGTCTCAGTAAATCATACTGAGGTTTCATCCTATCATATGGTTCATCGTAAAAGAGGCCTAAGGGACTGTAACCCAATCAATAGTAAAAAATTAAACTTGAATCGAAAACGAGTTGTTAATATATCAGAGTATGAAAATCACAACCGCTATGGTTACGCTAACTGTAACTAATGAGATACTATACAACCAAGTTAGTATCAATCCAAGGGGATATACTCGAGTATATATAGTGACCAATATGTATGTAGAACTAAATTAAATCGCTGTTTAAATAATATAGAATTAGTTAAATATAGAGTACATACATACATACACATCACGCCTGATTCCCTGTAGAGGGGTAGGCAGAGATCACGGATCCCCATTTGTCACGATCCTGACAGACCACTTTCGCTTCATTGACATTCATACATCTTCTCATACACTCTCGGCGGTTACAGGTACACCTAACGTCACCTTTTTTCAATATAGCGTCTTAAATATAGTATATACTGGTGAGTACTTACCCAGAGAGGCATTGGTCGCAGCGGTCGCCTCCGAAGCCTTCCTTGCAGATACATTGGCCAGTGACGTCATCACACACATTCGGCTGAGTGCCGCTAGTGTCGCAGTTGCAATCTGGATGTTAAATTAAAACTATTGTTCAAAACTGTACTAGCATATATGCAAACTTAATAAAAGTGTCCAAGAAAATATTACGAATTTCACGAAAGAGCTTAAAGTTACTGAATATTAGTATCTTCATAAAAACGAAAGCAACACGATATTATTACTTTCCTCAATTGTCATTAGATCTATAACCTATGGAATTTGTCCACTGAAAGCCCTAATTTTACTAAATAATTAGTCGTCGTATGTACATATGTCGTTCTACATATAATTACCCTGACAGCCAATTTCTTATTACATCGTAACTTTTATGGCACAATATTTTTTCGATGTTTTCAATAAAGGTCCAAAAACTCTCTTTCTACCTAGTTTAAATACTCACGTGAGCAAGTAGGGTAGCTATAATAGCCCGCTTCGCACTGGTCGCAGGTACGTCCCGCGTACTTGCTCTTACAAGTACATGCGCCCGACGTTTTGTCGCACACACTCGACACGGAGCCAATGGAGTTGCACTCGCAATCTGCAAATAAGGTTCAATATGGTAAATGAAAATAATGAAATTAGAATAGTTTAGGACGCTATTACAGCAATGAACAGGCTTCTTTAGAGTACATAAGGCAGCAATTACAGCAATGAAAGGCTCCAGTTGAAGATTCTGGTTAAGATTTATATCATATCATTAAGATGATCACGATTACTTTAACTAATTCGGTAAATAATTTAACGTGTCTCTCTTATTGTAACTCTTTGATAACAGAAAAATGGAGATGATATTAAAATAATTGCATACATGTAGCATTAACCACACTAGTGCGTGTTGAAATACAAAAGTTATGGGAAAACACTTACTCTTGCACTCGGGTGAATAGTAGCCGTCGGCACAGATCTCACAGGAATTGCCAGCATAGTTGTACTTGCAGGGACACTGGAAAGAATAATACATTGTTATCAATCTTTAATATCCATCTCTTTCTATTTTCCAGTAGTAATCGAATGGACATTGTGTCTCCGAGACTCTCTTCACTTCGAAAAAGATAGGAAGGACATATCTTTAATTATGTTTATATCTTAGTTGTATCTTTTCTCATACTGGGAATAAGGCAACTTTATTCCAATCAAAATCTACAACTCGCCATAATGTAAGCGCTTGTGTGCAATAATGACAAACCTTAATAACTTGCATGCAAGAAGAAAATTATGCAACTTATATAAAAGCGCAACGTCATTCATGCACGCAATCAGTTGCATTATTGAAACGCTCCTAATATAAAAACCGTCTACTCACAATGCCACCGGTCGGCGTGCAATGTTCCCCGTCCGTCCCATTGAGGTTACAGATGCAGGGCTTGCAGTCGGGGTAGTCGAAGTAGCCGTACGCGCAGGAGTCGCAGAATGGAGGGTTGAACTCTTTGCGACACTCGCACTGCCCCGTCTCCTCTGCGCAGTTGCCCGTTGAGTAGTGCAGGTCGCAGTTACAAGCTGGAAATTATACGTTAAGTGTTAGGATGAGGTGATAAGGTGAATTGGGGTTACAGACCACAAAGACCATGATTGGGTCAGTATTCAACATAAGAGTTACTTACTTAGTCTAAGCAAGAAAACCTGAACAAAATCATTCCTACTCTTATTGACATCATAAGATACGTAGGGTTTTGATCATTCAGAATATGTGACGATAACTATATGTTTAATAAATTGTTATCATGATTATAAACTTATCACCCAAATATAGCTTAGATAAATCTTAGTTACGATAAAAAAAACCGCTGACTATATTAAAAACTCTAATATAACGGTGATGCATATTGTATACAGTAATTTATTTAAGAATCATAGGCATACTTACGCGTACAAACATCGATCTCGTCCCACCGTTTGTTCATTGGCCTGTAGAAGGTAGGGCGACACTTGTTACAGTTGATGCCCTCTGTGTTGTGCTGGCAGTTCTGACAGACGCCTCCTCCGTCGTACCGTCCCTGGATGTCCAAGGACAGGCCCTGAGCGTCCACTTCTGGGTCGTACACGCACTCGGTCGAGTGGTTGTGGCAGTTGCAAGCTGGAACGATAAAATAATTGTAGTTAGATACATGTTTAGAGGAGTATAACCATATTTTGCATATAAATTCTATTGTAACAAGGCCTAAATATTAAAGAAAGAAAGAAAGAAAGAAAGAAAAATCTTTATTCACTAACATACAAAAACACAAACATGGAAAAAAAATATATGCAAAGATTACCGTTGATGCAGTGAAAAGGTGCTGCCTCAGTATACGAATACCAACACAGCATTAAACAATATACAGATACTAAACTTTCATATGTTATTATGTATATGAACACAAAAATCTGGGACGTAAAATTAAGAATTAAGAAGAGTACATATGTGTGCAAAGGTAGAGGAGGTAAATAGAGGATCCTGCTTGCATTATTAACCTCCTTTTCTCAGACCCTATGATTAAGATTTCCGTACTTATAGATTTTCAAATGTTACTCTGATCCATCATACTCACGTTCACAAGAGAACCGGTCCCAATGCTGTGATATCCTCCACTTCTTCTGCTCGAAGCCTGGGCAGCACTCGGCGCACTGTGACCCGCAGGTGTTGTGCTGGCACCGACATACTAGGATGCTGGATTCACTCTCTGGGTCGGCGGGGTCACAGGTGTCCGCGTGGCCATTGCACATGCAGCGACCACCGATACTTATGTCTTTGATGCTGTAGAAGTACTGTGGAGACGTGGGGATTGGTTGATTAAGATTCTTGAATAACCTCGATTCGCTGTCACATTAGAGTGTGTACGAGTAATGTACACAGTTACAATATACTATAACTTTGGCTTATTCTTTTACAGAGACGTTGAGTAGTCATGGAGAAACATGTTAGAAGTTATATTATATTTATTATTATATATATTTATTTAAAGCCACACCTTAAAAAGTTAAGTTGACAGAAACAATTATAAATATTGGATCGCCTCAATTTTCATATTTGTGATAGAATGAAAAATAATGTGATTGGATTGAATAGGTAACGCTTCGATATGTATATGATAAATGAATATTAAGAAAACGACAATAGGTACACATACACGTGGAAGGGCAGTTACGTTGAGATCCGCCTAATAAGATGCCAAACAGGCAACGTACTGAAAAAGGGTGACTATACTCACTCGTCTAGTAACAGTAGGGTCTTGTCTGGCCACGGACATAAGATGTCCCAGGAGGTTCTTAGTCCTCATCAGACGGAGTCGCACGTTGGTGGCCCTCGTCCACTCCTGCAGCACTGAGGAGTTGAAGTACGTGTTGGACGACGGACGGGAGTTCAGCAATGAGATTGGGATCTGGAATAAAGATTAAAAAAATGATAATGTGAATATATTATTATTAGTATATAGGGAAAAATATCGTAGACAAAATTGGCTATGCATTTATAGAAGATAATCAGTGTCATTTGTGAATAACTTTTTTTCACATAGTGTAATAGTCCCAATTTGATTAAACGTGCCTAATTAACCCCTTAAAGACAAAATGAAATGAATAAAAATGATATTACCTCTCCTCCCTCTAAAGGTACGATCTTGGAGTACTCGGTGGTGCAGATGACGGAATCATCCCGGGTGATGGGCTGGAGACTCTCTTTACCGAAAAATCTCTCACAATCCCTAGAAACAAAACATATTAAATAAATTGTCAAATAATCTAAATAGGAAGTGTATTTTTTTTTCATTTATTAAACTACAAGTTCCACCAATTTATTTTTAAGAGAGTGGAAACTTGACTCCTCTGCTTCTTTAAGTAATTGTATCGCAATTTATTAGATCATAAATATACGGTAGGAGGCAATCGTTGCAGGAAAAAGGCAAATCAATCCTGTAAACTCACTGTGGGGAGTCAGAGAAGTACTGCCAAGGCTTAAAGGTCTTGCCGTAGTCGGTTGACTTTTCCAACGCCCAGAGGCCCGGCCGCGGAGAGTTACCCATGCGCACGAACACGTACGCCACGTGGAATTGCTACGAAGAAAGGCATATAGTTAATCAAAAAAGGTACGGTAAAGTAGGATATAATATACGTACACATCACGCTTCTCACCCTACATAGGACTAAGAAGATATGAGGGATACCCACTTTTCATAATAAACTTTAGCTTGATTAACCATACAACATTTTATACACATTCGGCGGTTGTAGGTACTTCTAATGTACCCCTTTTAATAACGAGGTGATGCTTCAGTAGATTATATATATACTTTTTATATCACAGACTCTGTACTCTACTTAAAGAATGATTAGATACGACGGTTTGGCTTTAAAAGTGGTAAAAAGTTATTACATAAAATATCAAAATTGTATGCAATTTTAAATGTGATACCTAGTGATGTGTGTCATGACTAATATAATTTGGATGCATGCAACTCTGACTACCTAACATGATGTAACGGTCATGATCTGTGTAAAAATATTTAAAGACAATTTCGTTTCGTTTTATCACAGTAGCATGTTTTAACCGCGCCCAGCATAAACAAACTAACTATAATTAAAAAATGTATTTATAGCTAATCATCACGTCTAGAAACCGTGTTTTGAGGAACAAGTTTTTGAGAGAAAACTCCTTTTCAGGACCATGGTTGTTAGAGAATAGTCCTTTTCAGGACCATGTCTGTAAGAGAATGTTCATTATCAGGACCACGTTAGTAAGAGAATAGTCTTTTTCAGGACCACGTTTGTCAGATAATAGTCATTTTTAGGTCCTAGTTTCTTAGTTAATAGCCATTTTAAGGACCTAATTTGTTGGAAAATAGTCCTTTTCAAGACCACTTCTGTAAGCGAATAGTCTATTTCAGGAACATGTTTGTTAGGGAAAAGTCCTTTTCGGAACCGTGTTTGTTAGAGAATAGTCCTTTTCAGGACCATGTTTATTACAGAATAGTCCTTTTTAGGACCATGTTTATTAAAGAATGGTCCTCTTCAGGACCTCTTGTAAGACAATAGTCCTTTTCAGGACCATGTTTGTTGGAGAATAGTCCTTTTCAGGACCATGTTTATTAGAGAATAGTCATTTTCAGGACCATTTTTATTAGAGAATAGTCCTTTTCAGGACCATGTTTATTACAGAATAGTCCTTTTCAGGACCATGTTTATTAGAGAATAGTCCTTTTCAGGACCATGTTTATTACAGAATAGTCCTTTTCAGGACCATGTTTATTAGAGAATAGTCCTTTTCAGGACCATGTTTGTTAGAGAATAGTTCTTTTCAGGACCATGTTTATTACAGAATAGTCCTTTTCAGGACCATGTTTATTAGAGAATAGTTCTTTTCAGGACCATGTTTATTACAGAATAGTCCTTTTCAGGACCATGTTTATTAGAGAATAGTCCTTTTCAGGACCATGTTTATTAGAGAATAGTCCTTTTCAGGACCATGTTTATTACAGAATAGTCCTTTTCAGGACCATGTTTGTTGGAGAATAGTCCTTTTCAGGACCATGTTTATTACAGAATAGTCCTTTTCAGGACCATGTTTATTAGAGAATAGTCCTTTTCAGGACCATGTTTATTAGAGAATAGTTCTTTTCAGGACCATGTTTATTAGAGAATAGTCCTTTTCAGGACCATGTTTATTACAGAATAGTCCTTTTCAGGACCATGTTTATTAGAGAATAGTTCTTTTCAGGACCATGTTTATTAGAGAATAGTCCTTTTCAGGACCATGTTTATTAGAGAATAGTCCTTTTCAGGACCATGTTTATTAGAGAATAGTCCTTTTCAGGACCATGTTTATTACAGAATAGTCCTTTTCAGGACCATGTTTATTAGAGAATAGTCCTTTTCAGGACCATGTTTATTAGAGAATAGTCCTTTTCAGGACCATGTTTATTACAGAATAGTCCTTTTCAGGACCATGTTTGTTGGAGAATAGTCCTTTTCAGGACCATGTTTATTACAGAATAGTCCTTTTCAGGACCATGTTTATTAGAGAATAGTCCTTTTCAGGACCATGTATATTACAGAATACTCGTTTTCAGGAACATGTTTGTTAGAGAATAGTCCTTTTCAGGACCATGTATATTAGATAATAGTCCTTTTCAGGACGATAGTTGTTGGAAAATAGTAATTTTCAGGACCATGTTTATTAGAGAATAGTCCTTTTCAGGACCTTGTTTATTAGAGAATAGTCCTTTTCAGGACCATGTTTATTACAGAATAGTCCTTTTCAGGACCATGTTTATTAGAGAATAGTCCTTTTCAGGACCATGTATATTACAGAATACTCGTTTTCAGGAACATGTTTATTAGAGAATAGTCCTTTTCAGGACCATGTATATTACAGAATAGTCCTTTTCAGGACCATGTTTATGAGAGAATAGTCCTTTTCAGGACCATGTATATGAGAGTTTAGTCTTTTTCAGGACCATGTTTATGAGAGAATAGTCCTTTTCAGGACCATGTATATTAGATAATAGTCCTTTTCAGGACGATAGTTGTTGGACAAATAGTAATTTTCAGGACCATGTTTATTACAGAATAGTACTTTTCAGGACCATGTTTGTTGGAGAATAGTCCTTTTCAGGACCATGTTTATTACAGAATAGTCCTTTTCAGGACCATGTTTATTAGAGAATAGTCCTTTTCAGGACCATGTTTATTAGAGAATAGTCCTTTTCAGGACCATGTATATTAGATAATAGTCCTTTTCAGGACGATAGTTGTTGGAAAATAGTAATTTTCAGGACCATGTTTATTACAGAATAGTACTTTTCAGGACCATGTTTGTTGGAGAATAGTCCTTTTCAGGACCATGTTTATTACAGAATAGTCCTTTTCAGGACCATGTATATTACAGAATACTCGTTTTCAGGAACATGTTTATTAGAGAATAGTCCTTTTCAGGACCATGTATATTAGATAATAGTCCTTTTCAGGACGATAGTTGTTGGAAAATAATAATTTTCAGGACCATGTTTATTGGAGAATAGTCCTTTTCAGGACCATTTTTATTAGAGAATAGTCCTTTTCAGGACCATGTTTATTACAGAATAGTCCTTTTCAGGACCATGTTTATTAAAGAATAGCCTTTTCAGGACCATGTTAAATACAGAATAGTCCTTTTCAGGACCATTTTTTTTACAGAATAGTCCTTTTCAGGACCATGTTTATTAGAGAATAGTCCATTTCAGGACCATGTTTATTAGAGAATAGTCCATTTCAGGACCATGTTTATTAGAGAATAGTCCTTTTCAGGACCATTTTTATTACAGAATAGGCCTTTTCAGGACCATGTTTATTAGAGAATAGTCCTTTTCAGGACCATTTTTATTACAGAATAGGCCTTTTCAGGACCATGTTTATTAGAGAATAGTCCTTTTCAGGACCATGTTTATTAGAGAATAGTCCTTTTCAGGACCATGTTTATTACAGAATAGTCCTTTTCAGGACCATGTTTGTTGGAGAATAGTCCTTTTCAAGACCACGTTTATTAGAGAATAGTCCTTTTCAGGACCATGTTTATTACAGAATAGTTCTTTTCAGGACCATGTTTGTAGGAGAATAGTCGTTTTCAGGACCATGTTTATTAGAGAATAGTCATTTTCAGGACCATTTTTATAGAGAATAGTCCTTTTCAGGACCATGTTTATTACAGAATAGTCATTTTCAGGACCATGTTTATTAGAGAATAGGCCTTTTCAGGACCATGTTTATTAGAGAATAGTCCTTTTAGAACCATGTTTATTGCAGAATAGTCCTTTTCAGGACTATGTTTATTAGAGAATAGTCCTTTTCAGGACCATGTTTGTTGGAGAATAGTCCTTTTCAGGACCATGTTTATTAGAGAATAGGCCTTTTCAGGACCATGTTTATTAGAGAATAGTCCTTTTCAGGACCATGTTTATTGCAGAATAGTCCTTTTCAGGACCATGTTTATTAGAGAATAGTCCTTTTCAGGACCATGTTTGTTGGAGAATAGTCCTTTTCAGGACCATGTTTATTAGAGAATAGTCCTTTTCAGGACCATGCTTATTAGAGAATAGTCCTTTTCAGGACCATGTTTATTAGAGAATAGTCCTTTTCAGGACCATGTTTGTTGGAGAATAGTCCTTTTCAGGACCATGTTTATTAGAGAATAGTCCTTTTCAGGACCATGTTTATTAGAGAATAGTCCTTTTCAGGACCATGTTTATTGCAGAATAGTCCTTTTCAGGACCATGTTTATTAGAGAATAGTCCTTTTCAGGACCATGTTTATTAGAGAATAGTCCTTTTCAGGACCATGTTTGTTGGAGAATAGTCCTTTTCAGGACCATGTTTATTAGAGAATAGTCCTTTTCAGGACCATGTTTATTGCAGAATAGTCCTTTTCAGGACCATGTTTATTAGAGAATAGTCCTTTTCAGGACCATGTTTATTAGAGAATAGTCCTTTTCAGGACCATGTTTGTTGGAGAATAGTCCTTTTCAGGACCATGTTTATTAGAGAATAGTCCTTTTCAGGACCATGTCTATTAGAGAATAGTCCTTTTCAGGACCATGTTTATTACAGAATAGTCCTTTTCAGGACCATGTTTATTAGAGAATAGTTCTTTTCAGGACCATGTTTATTAGAGAATAGTCCTTTTCAGGACCATGTATATTACAGAATACTCGTTTTCAGGAACATGTTTGTTAGAGAATAGTCCTTTTCAGGACCATGTATATTAGATAATAGTCCTTTTCAGGACAATGTTTATTACAGAATAGTTCTTTTCAGGACCATGTTTGATGGAGAATAGTCCTTTTTAGGACCATGTATATTAAATAATAGTCCTTTTCAGGCTGATGGTTGTTGGAAAATAGTCATTTTCAGGATCATGTTTATGAGAGATTAGTTCTTTTTTCAGGACCATGTATATTAGATAATAGTCATTTTCAGGACCATGTTTATTAGAGAAAAGTCCTTTTCAGGACAATGTTTATTACAGAATAGTCCTTTTCAGGACTATGTTTATTAGAGAATAGTCCTATTTAGGACCATGTTTATTGGATAATAGTCCTTTTCAGGCTGATGGTTGTTGGAAAATAGTCATTTTCAGGATCATGTTTATGAGAGATTAGTTCTTTTTTCAGGACCATGTATATTAGATAATAGTCATTTTCAGGACCATGTTTATTAGAGAAAAGTCCTTTTCAGGACAATGTTTATTACAGAATAGTCCTTTTCAGGACTATGTTTATTAGAGAATAGTCCTATTTAGGACCATGTTTATTAGATAATAGTCCTTTTCAGGCTGATGGTTGTTGGAAAATAGTCATTTTCAGGATCATGTTTATGAGAGATTAGTTCTTTTCAGGACCATGTATATTAGATAATAGTCATTTTCAGGACCATGTTTATTAGAGAAAAGTCCTTTTCAGGACAATGTTTATTACAGAATAGTCCTTTTCAGGACTATGTTTATTAGAGAATAGTCCTATTTAGGACCATGTTTATTAGATAATAGTCCTTTTCAGGCTGATGGTTGTTGGAAAATAGTCATTTTCAGGATCATGTTTATGAGAGATTAGTTCTTTTCAGGACCATGTATATTAGATAATAGTCCTTTTCAGGACAATATTTATTACAGAATAGTCCTTTTCAGGTCCATGTTTATTAGAGAATAGTCCTTTTCAGGACCATGTATATTAGATAATAGTCCTTTTTAGGACCACGTATTTTAGATAATAGTCCTTTTCAGGACCATGTATATTAGAGAATAGTCCTTTTCAGGACCATGTATATTAGATAATAGTCCTTTGCAGGACGATGGTTGCTGGAAAATAGTCATTTTCAGGACCATGTTTATGAGAGATCAGTCCTTTTCAGGACCATGTTTATTAGAGAATAGTCCTTTTTAGGACCAAGTTTGTCAGAGTTTAGTCCTTTTCATGACTATGTTTATTAGAGAATAGTCATTGACGGAACTGTTACAGAATAGGGTTTGAATTTATAAAATTAATTCGTTGTCAATTTAATCAGTGCAGCGATGGAATAGCATTCTGTCATTTATATTCTATACCACTATACCAAACTATTGCGTTCTGATCTGATCTGAGAGAGAATAATAAGCAGAAATTTTATCTCCGAAGTCCGTCCATACCAAAAGGGATTAACGGGCGATATAATAAATGCATCTTTCTCTTACTGTTCGGTTGCAGTCCGTGACGTAAAAAAAAGGTTAACTAGCTACCATTCTTCCCGATATGTAGTAGGAGGCGTCTTAAGGACTAAGGATAAATTGGATTTTTGGGCGATGTGTTAGCAACCTGTCACCATTGTTCCATTTAACATCAGAACCCTAAAATTTATGCATAAGTATGACCTCGGAAACCCTATGCGATATTTTTTGTCCGAGATTGTGTCCGCCCTGAAAGGAATTAAAGGACGTGGATAATTCAGGATTTTACGAGAAACACACCAAGCAGAAAAATTGCTGGTTATATTAGATGAAAGTTATTAGCACGCTGTTACGTTTGGTATTGTAACTTAATACACAAGCTACTCAGAAATTACTTAGATCGTGTTACATACACTGCACTGGTTCTAAGAAGTCTATTTGCTATACATTACATATTTTGCACCCAAGGTCGAAATATGCAGCAGCATAGCATAAATAGCAATTTACTGCATCTACGTTTGCTATAGTAGTAGTTATTGTGGTAAAATAAATATTTTTTGCATGGAAATAGAAGAAAAGCATAAGTATGATAAACTTCTGTTGTAAGTAAAAATAACTAAACGAGTAACTATGTGCATATAATGTATGCATTAAACTACACCATTTTTCTAACTTCTCTTTATAGGTACACAGAACATTGGACACATATCGCCGTATTATTAACAAAACTAATTAACGTTCTCTTGAAATTAACTAGTACATTGGTGACAAGTTACAAGCCCAATCTCAAACAGATTACATCCACTACAAGTCCCTTAGTCGTCTCTTACACGCCGGGAATGTATGTTAAATTTCTCTCGTTCAAGAACCATCTAAAACGAGTAAATTACAAGTTAACCAAAAACCGGTTTGAACCAATTTTATCACTCACACCGGCCGTGCCTATTTGTGAGTATTCACAAGACAGATACTTCGACAGTGATAAGTTTGCCTGTGTTCAAATATTCGTAAACAAATGCAAAGTAGCTGCCTTTCTTAATATTTTGTTGGGGGTGACTAAGGGATAAGGAGTGAATGGAATGTATTTGAGGATTTCATATTAATGTCATTTTACAATCGATACTAATATGACCGTATGAGATAATATGATCGTGATTATTTGTATATTTATTCTAAATCTTGTAAAGTTACAGACATACTTAAGGCCGATTATAAAAAAATAATCATGAAATTACGGTAAAAACGTCAAGATAATTTCAGAGTAACAAAAATAGCTAGGTGTAAATTTGATTTGCACGACACTACAAAAGTTATTCTACTTGTTCTTACATTTTTGTTAAACTCTTATACGCATCATGCACATCGTCTATTTGTTCCTTTCAAGGTGAGCAGAACCTCGGATACATTTCAATTCCCTTCGTTTTCGCAATAATAATGTAATATTTTAATATGGAATACTGAGGATAAGTTCGTAGATCATCACTCAATAGAATCTGTTTTAGTATTTCTCTTTACATCGCCGGAAAATGTTACAAACTATTTACGTTTACGTTACTTATGTACGTTTCAAACTATTTCGGAACTAAGTAATATTCCTCGAATCGTACATTTGAATTTCTTTTTGTTGGAAGGTCATTGCACTGTGGCATGTCTCCCATGAGCACGCCATACGAATGCATTTCGAGACCTATTTATAGATAGATGGTGATAGTGCAGAGTTTGAGAGTAAAATGCATAAAGTAACTTGATTTGTAAAAAAAATCTATACAGGACTGTTAAGGTGAAGTTTGCTGCTTACTGAATAAAAAATATTTATGCTTACTTAATAACCATACGCTTTTGGTCCCATGAGTAAATAAACCCACATATCTCTCTAGATATGTCACAGTCAGAACTGTTAACAATTACAGTATCGCCAAATGTCACTTCTGGTACTATCTGGTCAAACATCACCTAAAAGTGGCCAAAATAAGCAATAACATCAGTAGTCACTCAACCATTCTTATCCTGAAGGGTTGCCAATATTTTGCATGCACCTACCTGTCCCAAGTCGATGGTGAGGTTGACTTCGTTGTACTTCATCCCCCTGGAAAGGGGCGGGCTCTGCCACCAGGTCTCCATGCCGTCCACCGCGAACTCTGGCGGATGCATGTGGGACTCCACGCCTGCATCGCAATAGTCACACACCTGAAATGGAATAGGCATGGTTAGTTACATATACATTTAGATAGAAAGGTGTCTATAAATCCCCTATACTGACACAATTTGAACATGACGATGATACCTTTCGGGAAAAACTTTTTACTTTTTTAAAATTGAACGGGAGTTCACATGTTAACTTTGTAGTTGGACACGAAAACTACGACTACTCTGCTGTTTATAACATCGTGACATGTGTGTATTTAAATCCCTAGTCTAGTTAAAACATCAATAATAGATAAGTTAGTCCTTTCGAAGATCAGATATGTATTCTAAAACATCACATAGGTTTCACACCCGTTAGATCTTTCAGGGTGGTTTGACTAATTAAATCTCATGTTTTTAATCAAGTTATACTAGATACCTACATCTACATAAGTAATTTTATTCGTACATTCCCGTTTCTATCGCAATGAGGCCGGCCAACCTTCTGTGCGTTATCACTTGACCTTTGGCTACCTTTATCAGTGGTATTTCGGTAACTTAATTTACTTACTGCCTGTTAATTTTGTGGCTGTACATATTCGTTTTTTATCACTTCATTTCAAACATAATATCATACGTATCACGTCTTTTATCTAGACATTTGAATTCATAAATTTTAACGGTTATAGTAAACGAGAATGTCGTGCGAAAACCTGCCTAACTCTAGAAATAACGAAAAATTGTAATATACTCAAAGTACATATTATGTCATTTAACGAAAAAGAATTGACTTTCAATCAGTGATTAGAAAAAAACATTGTATCAAAGAAACACAAGACTAGTAATTACAGGCTCGTACGATTCCTAACACGAAATCCATGCACCCATGCTAATCTGTATGAATCTACGATAAAATATTATAGAACTACATAGGATTCATCCTATTTTAGCGATTTTAGCAATCCGTTCATTATATTACATCTATACTCTCACCCCTAACTTAAAGGAGAGTGAGGATTTATTAGCTAATCTCTATCCCAACAAAAACGAATTGCTGTGAGTGGCATATTATGCATGTCCCAGAACAATAAGGCACTATAATTATTTTATAGAACCATTATTATATTCAACTTAACGTCCAGTGTTATCAGCAGAACAGGAATGGCGAGGAGACTCGATAACACCCTATCTACACCCACGCACTTACGACACAACCAGAACGTTCGTAATTTGTTTCTCTTTGTACTTTAATGTTACTTATTTCCTTCCCTGGAAGGGTGGACAGACGTTAAAAATGATTAGTAACTGCTAACATATATTTATGAAGGTTTAAATTGGCTACATGAAGCTACCGATTTACTATATACACAGTATCCAGTGTCATAGGTTGTGAGCTCGACACCGTTCACAGTTATATTAATATAGTTTATCCATAGGTATAGCTAGATTTCCTCACGGTGTTTTCTTTCAATAGAGGAATATGAGAGCAGATTGGCGAACTTATTGCGTATCGTAAGTAAAAAGAAAGCGAGAAGACTTACGAGTATATTCATTGCAGAATTAATGCACAGATCTTGCCTTGTGATCTCTGCCTATCCTATAGGGAAACGGGATTATGACTATGTACGTATGTATGTACTTAAAGGCAGTATAATAATAAAACATCATTATGTCAAATCGTTTTAATGTCCTTAAGTTCTGCCCATACTGTGGAGACAAAACTCAATAGGTCACTTTTTTTTCAAATGGTCCATATGTGACAATAGCACAGCGTGCAACCGGGGACTTCCTTCGCTATTGAATAAGTTAAAACGACTATTAAAGTTTGTAAACTTGCTTGGAAGTACATATATTTCGATCTCTCCCATTTGGTGGAGACAGAAGCTCAGTCGATTTATTAATTAATACTAATGTTCAGCGAATAGCCATATTTTTCATATTAAGAAATAAAGAAACCCTTATAATCAATTTAACGTATAAGTAGATATAACATTATAATACATAGACAACCGTATTTAATCTCAAAAGAGCCAGATAGAACTTCGGAAAAAGAAAGTCTCTTTTGTCATATAAACTGATTGAAGTAATTCAGTTCAGGATTTGGTTGCCTACTATCACGGCCAGATGGTAGCAAAGATTCAAGTGTCACCAGCAATCAAATTCAAGAAAGAATCAAGTTACTAGTATAGTATTCTTATATCTGTGACACCAGCTTGGGACATCTACATTTCACATCTATGTGACAAGTTGTTATAATAACTTTAGCACAGTTCGTTAACACTAGAGTTAACAAAATGATTGCGTAATATGGGCTAAGTCCAAACCAAGTGTTTTGTATGTAAATAATACGTCAAACCCGAATAGTCAGTGATTTTGAACAAGTCTGACCTATTTTAAATTCAGAGAACCAAGAGGTTAGAGAATTAGTAATTTGGTATATTTTTAATTGTATTGTATTCTAATCGAAGTGTATGGATGTTTACAATGAAAGTGGTTTTGTCTTTAGCCTGTACTATGATGGATCATCTCTACCTACCCCTACTAATTGAAACATTTGCAATTTACATTACATCTTTAAAAATAAATGACAAGGTATAGTTTAAAATAATTGTCTAGAGATTTCTAAGAAATCTGTTTATAAGACAATTTATATATTTTGTAGCAGCAACTTTTATACAGGATTGCTAACTTTAACCGGTCACGTTACAAGCAACGTAACATATAGTATTTATATATGGTTTAAATGTCATGGTGTGATCGTTAATAATAATGTATATTCGATAATATAGTAAAGTCGAAAAATCATAAGATACTAAATTGAATCAGTCGAATCCATATTATTTCACACAAATATAACGCCTTGCCGGTCATTTTGTTTAGAAATTTAAAATGATACATAGACATATTTAAATGAGTTCAATAAATAAGTATAATATCAATGTTTGGAAACAAGACACTAAGCAAAAAACCATTAGCCGGCATTTGTTGTTGCTCTGTAAGTTATGATTTTAATTAAAATATAAGAACTTTATCTTAACTACTTTATCAGATTTTTCGACTCAAGTTTAATCACAAGGCATCAACATATCAAACTCATTCAACTAACCTGCCCCTGTATCACATGTTCTTCGTGATCAGCATTGGCACCGACGAGCTTACAAAACCATTCTTGCCCTTCATCACCACAGGTCGCTGTGGCGGTCACTTTCTTATTCAGCGCTAAATTAAAGTATGGGGGAGTGAGGATTTCTCCTAATGCTATATTAGTTATTAATGTGTAAAGCGCAAGGAGGCGCGCGGGCGCACACATCGTGCGCTCTTGTTGGCGTCTCGCGCACGAATACTGGAGAATAGGTATAATACAACCATAGACTCGAATACCATTGGTTAGCCCGAAACATTCGGCTCCCGGTTCCAGCTTTATCGCTTTTCGGACTACAAATTGTTTACAACTTTATAGTGATGTAGTTAAAGTTGATATTGGATTGGAAATAAATAGTGTGCATGTCAATAAACCTATTTTTAGGGTCCTGCGGTAACTGGTATCAAAAGTTGTTAACTTACGCTGTAGGATTGAAAAGTTCTGTAGAAAGAGATGTTAATATGCAAATGCTAGGTAGCTTTAGTTTGACAAATTATCATGACATAAGATTTTAAATATCCAGATTTATTTTATCTACAAGAGATTTAGCCAAAAATCTTTTTTTTTAAACAATTGTTTTAAGTTTTCTTACAATTAGTAAGAAAAGTACATTATCTAATTACAACGATTGCAACTGCAGAAAGTTGCGGTATGTTTTGACACAACACATATTATTTCCACATAGGCAATTGATTCGAATTTTTAGAGGACTGTTCCAGAAAAATATCAATATCATTTTTAAATAACTCGCTCTTGGCCTTCTTTCTTCACCATATGCAACGTAATCTTGATCCCGTGAAGTTAGAGGATTACGGCTGCGAGCGTCCCAAACATTTTTTTGGTTACAACAAAAACACGTGTGGCTGTGTGTATAGAAATACGCTCGCCATATGTACGATTTGTTGTCTCCAGTTCTATAAGATACTGAATATTTATTCTCTCGCCTTTGCACTTCGAAGGTCTGAAACTAAACTGAAAAGTTATAAGTCAGGCTTTTAGCACATGCCCAGTGTAGTGCAAATAGGCGTCTAAATATGGCCTTTTCGGAAATTTTTTAGTTATATTTTTTTATCTATGTTGATGTAATTATAGACTTGTGTATATAAGTGATTGTCAATTATTAGCCTCTTTCAAAGAAACATGTTTGGAAACAGAAAGTTTATGCTCATTCAGTAAGGTGACTAACCGTATCGGGAAAAGCCGGGAATCTTGAACTTTGTCTACCCATATGTAGAAACAGGTATACAGAAAATATATACGAAATCATGGTGACAGAACGCTAGCCCATCTTCTTCAAGAATTCATTCCCTTTACCTCAGTCTATTTCTACGACATGCTGGGTACACAGAAAACTAGTAAACATACTTAGGAATAAAACAAATGTATACACCGTAGTACAAAAACTATTTTATTTATTTACAAAAGTATCAGATCAAGACAAATTTACAAGTACGTGAATTGATAAGCATAATTTTACAACTAATGTTATCCCTTTCGGAGAAGCCAGAAACTTTAGTAATCACCAAGATCTTTGCAATAGACAGTTAACAGTGATAGGTGGTGAGCATTCATTTTATAAAACAACTAATAATCCATTCATATAGTTTCTATATACAAACACATTTCACATTTATAATCGACAAAAAGATAAGTGTAAGACATAAATCTTTGCTACTTGTTTTAGACAATGTTTAAAACTAGGAAATAATTCCATAAGCCTTTGTTTATCCATCTATTTGGGGATTATGAACATGATAATGTAACAGGGAACCTTAATTAATGTCCTGAATTACGATTCTAAGTATTAACAATGGCGAATCTTATGTACAGTTTGTTTGGTACCACTAAACAATGTTGACTCACCATCTATCACTTATAGAATCATATTGTTAATAATTCCTCTGTTTTTCTCCATCAAAGATCTCTGTACTAATAAGTTTAATTGTTCTATATTAAAAAAAAATTAAAAGATTGGTTCTAGAATTTTAAAATTTTACGGAACACAATTGTTGCATTATTTGCTTTTATAGCCAATATTATTGCAATGTCATGCTTTTTACACATTATGAATACACACAGACGAAAAGCATGCCAATTTGTATAACACAGAAGTTCTTATAGTTCATTTTTAAATAAAAAAGTATATACAACATTGCATTACATACTATATCTCCTACCATCGTTAGACCATGTAAACATTGAATCAATAATTTTTCTTAGTCACCTTTTACTGTGTCTAATATTCATTGAAGTCATTGTAAATTCTGCTAGCCGCTTTTTACAATGTCAAAAATGAATATAGGTGACTTGTTCTGCTGCCTCTTATTCAATTATTTTTTCTAATTAGGAAGCTACTTGTCTTACTATATTAAATACAAATACACAAAACTTAACACAAATTTATTCTTCCTAATTCTCTACATTATTTCTAATTTTATTCACATACATTCATCATCTCTTACAGAGTAGTCCGTTGTTCACATGTTCATAACCGCGATTGCAAAGTAGTTTTTATTTATGACTAAATCAAATCCGATCTTTACTAATAAAAAGACTGGACATTGCAAGTACTTTCCGAAATACAACATGGAAACCTCCTTAAAAGCATATTAATAAATAAGATAATATTAAAAAAGAACAAGAAATTTTAGATTATTAGTTGTGGAATAAATAAAAACAGATATGTATATGAATTGAAAGTACTCATATTCTTGTCAAATACTAACTGGGAAGATCTAGCAATTTATTAATTATTTTATAAAAGGATTTTTGGAACTTCAATGGTATGAGCTTTGCTTCAGGTATTTACGTTGTTGAATTTCAATCCAAATTTTATCCTCTTTGCTTTTATATTTTTTATAATTAACTGTTGTATCAATATAAAAATAATAACAAAATGTATGGGAACTGCTCAGTTGTTTTTAACCTTTTCTAGAAGTATTGAGTTAATTATGACTAAAACATTAATTCATGTTTCAAAACATGAGAACAGACACTTTAAAAAAAGAACACTATTTTAGCATACAGTATCCAACAGTTCATTTAAAAGAGATTTAAAAGAGTTCTATTTCTATTGTTCGTTTACAACCTCACAAGTAGTAAATATTCAAAAGCAAGTAGGTATTTGTAAATGCACTCAGAAAGTCTTACTATTATTTTCACTCTTTCAGAATTAGCACAATATACAAGAATAATTTTATGCAGTAATAATAGTACAACAAATCATTAACCCAATAAAATACCAGTTAAATTTAACACTATTCACAAGAAACTTCAAACTTTTCAACCTGTTAGCGAGATCCCACAACAAAAGAGAACCTTAAACAACACATATAATATTAACCATGTCACATTTACACTTATAAAAAGTACTACTCATATGTCCACTTTAGCAGCATCAATTGTTCATTTCACTATAACCTAGCACTGTCTGTGATCAGCGTGGCGGCACACGATAGCCCAAGGTCAGGGTACGTTCACCCAACCTGGCTTTCACACCAAGATTACTACCGTTATTGGCTGCTTTTATTTCTCTAGCCGGAATCTCTCTACAATCCACTGTTGAGGCAAACTTAACTGCTTTTGGTTTGGCAGCAGCTGACGGACCTATTGAGAGCTGTAGCTTCTGTTTGACAGGAACTGGGGCTTGATCTGCGCGCATCGTTGATAGGGCAATCCTGCGTCCATCAGCTGCAGCTGTCACTCTGATTGGCCGTTTAAGCACCCCTTCGTACTGTAGGGCTCCTTCTTCTTTGACACCAAGACGGTGGAACACGTCGCTTTTTGGTGCTGATTTGCCACCAGGACCGGTTATCTCAGCACGCACAACACGCTTTTTCTTTGAGTCTGTGATATCCAAACTGCTACTACTGCAATGAATAAGATATAATGGTTTAATAAATTGTCAGTTTCTACTTCAATTTTAATTCCAATTTCTGATTATTGTAATCTACACTACAGCAATCAACAACTTTCTACAATGATAACTGTATACCAATATCTGTACTTACAGGAATGATAAGTAATTATGAAATTGAAGGATTTTTCATTGAGTTTTTAATAAATATTGAAATTTAAATTTATAAGCCATGGAGCCATGGACAAACATAACATGTCATTGACCAAAATAAGCCTATTTTTGCAGTGATGATAGCAATAATATGGAATATTAGTAACCCATAGCCCATATTTCATTTACCTCTAGTCCCTTAACCACCATTATCTGGTGTCACAGACTTGTTAGTAGTTTAGGTATGCTTATAACATGAACCTTCAAGAGATCGTATGACATCCAAATACTATGAAGTTCAGACCAAACAATATAACATAAACATACATACAACTTCATTATGAGTTATTGTTTGAAACAAGCACAGTTGTTTTGCCACAACTGAGTAAATAATGTAAACAAAGCTTGGTGATTGTGCTTGACAAATGTAAAGCATACCAGTTTGAAGCAAACACATTATGTTCTTGTATTGCAGTAGGATAGGCAGACCCATGCTAATTTCTTACCCCTAATCTTTTCATGCATAATCATCTATGTATACTTCTTCCTACACATTTTCGTTTTAAGATGTTTAAATGCAAAGAAACAGCCCTTGTTTTGTTAGGAATAGTATACATACAATTGTTATTCCTTGTCTGGTCTGGTACCTAATCTATAAAAGGGATAAACCCACACCTAAGATCTGGTCTCCTCTTAGCTCCGGTGGCCGAAGGCTGCACTGGAGCAACAATAGTTTTGCGGGTGTAGTGCTCTAACATACGGGTGGCAGCTGTAACAGATAACACAATTATAAATATTACATGTATGTTCCACTACCTTTAGGAGTGGATGAAACTAAGAGACATTATAAGAACTTGTAGGTCCCTTTTTACCATGAATATTCAGATTGTGATCACACTATTTACGCCTATGCCCTTACTCGCCTCCTATGACATGTCAGGAAGAATTGCTTGCTTTATTTAAATCCAATAGTAACATAATATAAGTTTTAGTAAATATGTATTGTATATAGATATTGAATAGAAAGAAGCTGCTATTCAACTTATGCATCACCCACACACAATAATTACAACACAATGGCATTACATCAGATTCAGAACTGACCTTGGCCAATCAACAACAAATTCCAACATTATATGAAACTTAGTGCTTATATGAGCCAAGCAGGTACATTCTACTTAATTTAACACAATAATTAAGGAAGGCTGAAGGTCACACTCACGCGATGAGGGCTTAGCAGGTGCTACAGCTGCACTAGATGCAGTAGTACCGACGCGCGAGCCCACCGCAGCAACTGTAGCAACGGGCACAGGGTTCAAGACGCGCTCTCTCGCTGCATTCTCGTGTACATTCTTCGCGTGCCGCAGAATGGCAATGATATCCCCCATCCGAGTTACCCCCATGTCTCTCAAATGTTCCTTGTTCAACTCTCCCAACATGTCGCTCTGGATGCGGTTCTCCGTAAACACCAACGCGTAACTCGCTGCCACTTCATTCGGGATACCCGCTGCACGGAAGAATCCCACCCACATACCTGCGGTGACACAGAAAACAGATCAAATTCAAAAATAGGATCAGGCAACTTGCACTCACTATGTAGCGGTTGTTAATAACAACGCACTCACCAGTTGTAGTCGAGTCCGATTTCAACGACATGTTGATAATCTGTGTGGATAGTTTCCCAGCTCAAAACTCACAAACACATAATAATCATTAAATTACACAAAATCACAAACAGGAAGACCAAATATCAGAAAATAATTCATCAACTCCAAGCTAAAACGAGCCAGCCCACATTCAGATCAAAAAAATAGACAAAACAGAGCATCAGAGACTGAGGTTTTAAAACAAAAAATGATCTGTGAATACCACTATTTTCTTGTAACGTATGATTTTTAGCCCATGTCAAGTATTAAAATTTATACATTATAGCAGGGGTGTCCAAACTAGATGGGACCCAGGGCCAATAAAAAAGACTAAATACATTGGTGGGCCCGCAAAATATTTATTAAAATGACAAAATGTTAATAAGACCAATCCAACTACTTGGATTAGTACGGGCCAAGAGCAATCCCATTCTAAAAAAGAAAAGAAAAAAATTTTGCTATTATTAATTAAAATAAAGTATTATTATATGCAGTGGGTACTGATCTCTTTGTAGAGATCCCGCCACATAAGGTGGCAGTAGCCAAACTTGGAACTAAATTTGACGTTACCGCCATTGCGTGTTATTTTGTATGAAAGGTAAATTTAGTATTACCAGCGTTGTGTTTTTTGCCCACTCTTTGTAATTTTTATGTTTGTTAAGGGTGATTATAATAAATTGATTTCCGGAGTTTCTTGTTAGTTCTTCTCCAAGCTAGGGTCTCCGCTGATCTAACCTCGGTAAAAAATATGTAAAGACAATGCTCAGTGCCATGTTTGAAATAATAGTTTTAAGAGATTCGCGATTTATACTCATGATATAAGATATAAGGGTGTGTATAAGATTGATTGCAGCTGTGGGAAATCCTACGTCGAACACACTAAACGGCCTATTGCGGACAGAAAGAAGGAACACATAATATATGTAATATATAATAAGAAGGATAAGTCCCGTTAATTATTAATCATGTTTGAAATAGTTTAATAAACATATTTTGACTTTCATATATTAATTTGTTTTATTTGAGTTTATAGCTCTGCAACCAAAGACCGTTACAAATGAAACCTATAATGTATCGAGCCGTATGGCACAGTGAGTGCTAGTTTTGGCGTGTTTACTGGTAACACTGAATTACGCGACTGTGGCGACGCCTCCAACTGCCACCTTATGTGGCGGGATCTCTAGTCGGTGTACCCGAATCTAACTTTTTTTTTAAAGCGGTTAAAAAGGTTCAATGGGCCGAGTAATATAAACCGCGGGCCGCATGCGGCCCGCGGGCAGTGATTTCGACAGCCCTGCATTATAGTATACAATATTATTCCCGTACTTAAATTTCAGTTTCCCTTTACATTAATTTTGATAAGATTTATTTTACAATATTTTATTCATCGATCGATAGTTTCTGTCGATAGTCTCTTCGATAGGGATGTAGAGGCGTGAATATATGTATATATTCATAAATCCATGGTCGAGCTATCAGAGCCTGTGGGCATCCATTCTAGTGCCTCATTACCATAGCATGATCATAAACCCTAGTTATTCTTAATTGTGATTATTTTACAATTATATTATTTAATTGAAACTAATTTTCAAGTTCCCTCTATGTAATTTTCTCTCCTTTTTGTCCCTTTTGGGGCAGACACTTGTAGTACTACTATATATAATTATGGGATTTACTATATAATTTGGCTAAAAAGGTTATCAATATTGGTGACATTTGAAAAGTCCATTAACATACCTAATGGATTTTATTCACTCTGAAAGGGGTTTCTGTAGTAAGTATGTATAAGTATACAAATGCAATGACATTTTTAATTATATACTATTTATTGCAACTTATACCATGGAGCAGTATAATAGACCTATACATTCAGTTAGTTTTCAACTTGAAGGCATAGTCCCCCCTGCCATCTAAGACTCAAATAAAATGTAACTAAACTTTGCTTCTTTGTCAGTGCATATGTATGAAGAAGTAGTTTTGTTTGAGGTATTATTTATCTCAAGAGCATAATATTGTTATCCATTAGTTGTTGCCTTACACGAGTATTGTCATGACGGTATCAGACATTATCTTGATAGCTAAATGTTTCTTCAGGTATTATTAGCAAAGAATCTGTAGAATTGGATCATCAATCTAACTTTTATCTTGCATTTAATGCTATTATTTGGTATAATATCATAATCTTAAATCTCCTATAACATACTTCATACTTACATATACTTCAGAGCCAACATAATTAAATGGTATTTAGATTTTAACAATTGCAGAGTAACTTATCGTAACCTCGTTGAATTAAAATGAGAATGTTTCGTGAAGTGAATAAAATATTTCTTTTTATAGTACAATAAATACAAAATATATTTTATTAAACACTTTATTAATACCAAACAGTAAAAAAAGATCTTATAATAAATATAGATGTTTCACATCTTATACTAAAACTAAACCAGAGTATACTTTTTGAAATATCCATATTTAATAGCCTTCATCACTCACAGTGATTTTGTACTGAGGATACTGCTGTTTAAGTAATCTGGCTGTCTCTTCGTGGTCAGCCTTACCAAACCCTTGTGAGTAACCGTAGATGTGTATGCGTTTTTCTTCAGCCTGGTGACTGATGCGACCACCACCCAAGGGCTCACAGTCCAGAGGGATCAGCTTCGCCTGCACTTCATCCAGGATATCAGCGTGGTAAGGGCAATGAGCGTAACCACGAACTATTTCTATCGGTCGTTCTTTGCTATCTTCACTGGGATCATGAACGCGGATTAAGATGTATTTAAACACTCCGGATGGATCTATGTCCACCAGAGGCACATCCTTTACCTTAAATTTAGTTTTTTCAGCTGGTGCTGCTTTAGCAGTTTCCTTTTTACTCATTTTTATTTATAGTTGTTCTAAACTTGTAACAAAATTATGACAGGTTTATGATATTATACTTTGTAGTATGAGACTGCTAGTATTTTAACTAGCAAATTTATTTTATAAGGAAACGTTATAATATTTACAAATACCGGAATAATTTACTATTTATTTAGGTTATCTGGTTTTTTTTCTTGAAGTGTTTCGGCTTCAACTACACAATCACTTGACCCCAATGAATTCAATATATGTAGTTTTTAAACGTATTGCTATGAAACACTTTAATATTTAGGTAATATACAAACTCGAAACAAGAGCTTGCTAAACTACTAAAGGTTATTGTTCGATTAAGCCAACATAATATTATCAGTGTCATCTTAGCTTTAGCTAGTATAATTTAAATAAAATAATATATGTTTTAGGTTATTTTCAATGTTGTTATTTTACACTTTACGTTTACTGTTCACATTTTGATATTGTTGAATTTATTACTTAATTTAAGATCTAAGCTAACAACGTTTTTTCCCTTTAAAACTTAGTTCCCTTTTAAAGTTATGCAGTTTATAGCAATGTTATAATATTAATACAATTTCCATAAAATTCTATACAAAATATGGAAACTTTTACTACGGATGCTAAGCTTTGCATAGAAAGAGAACTACACGTTGAACCCAAAATACTTGTAGACGATTTGAGAACTCTGTTGGAGATTGATCGCACCTGTACATGGATTTCTGAAAAACAATTTAAAGTAGTATGTTTACAATTCCCTGATGAGTTACTGCATCTTAGTGCTCAAGTGTACCAGTTACTCAAAGAGGGTCTCCCAGAAATAGACTTTTACATCTTGGGAGATACTTCATATGCTAGGTAAGTTGTTGATCTTATTTGTATACTACAAATATTTCGTACTTGAAGTTGTATTGTTAAAGAGAAGTTGTATATTTTCTTGAGTAACCTTACCCTCCTATTAAAATCTTAAGGAGTTGTATATTTATTAAATTGCTAATTAACACTTCAATTGCATTACTGATTCCAGTTGCTGCGTGGATGTTGTTGCTGCGGAACATGTGAAGAGTGATGCAGTCATCCACTATGGCAGAAGTTGTCTTTCACCCTGTGAAATACCAGCCTTATTAATCCTACCCAAGGCTAAACTTAACATCGAGGCTTTCAGAGAGTTCCTACATGAATCAGTGCTTGAAGGACCACTATGTCTATTCTATGATATTGAATATGAACATTGTCAAGGTAATTATTGAACTGTTTGAATCAGACATAATTATCAAATATAATCAACACTCTTGTTACAATGTTAAGTACTCTGGAGGAGTTTAAAGCCATGGAGTAATTAATAAGAGGAGTGGGCCTTATGCAATATTTGTATGGAAACTAGCAGGGCATTATGCGGGGTGAAATGAGGTACGCGAGATAGAGGGGAGATATTACGACCAATCAAAACACGGCATCTGTCAATCAAATTACGTATCTTCTTTTTACTATACATTTTTAGACTCAGCACCACTTAAAACATGCCATTTGGACTCCGCACTGCGTAACGGGAACTGCTCCTTTCGCTGGGTCCTCTTTATATTTGGTTCGTGTTTAAAGCTATATATGCCTCTGTCCATCCCTTTGGAGGTGGTTAGAAAGTTGGAAACAATATCTTCATGGTATTATTTAGCTTTTTTATTGGGGTTGAAGTTACTAGATTCTTCCCAAATACATTCCTTTTACAGTACCATCTACAAAACACATCAGGAACAAAAGGCACTGATTTTTAGATCCAGCATAGGATAGGTAGAAGTACTAATAAAACTTATCTTTTTCTTGGTAGATGAGCTGAGCAAAGTTTGGTTTGAAGCACATCCCAATGCTCTTTTAGCAAGAATTGAACGTGAAAATGTAGAAGGAAGAATACTAGGACGTATATTACATAATTCTGAAGGTGTAGTACCATGGGACCTTTCAATGCACACATGTTTATACATGGGACCTGACTCAAGAGCAATATTTAACTGCACTGTGGCAATAGAAGCTAAGCAATGGTTGCGTATTAACATAGACAAGTCTCCGTGGAGTATTGAGCAACGTAATGAAAGCGTATGGTTAAGACGTAGAAGACACTTAGTAGAAGTGTGTCGTGAGGCACATACGGTGGCAGTGCTGGTCTGCCAACCTCAAAGTCCTGGTGTGGCGGCCTGTGTGCGACGCCTGCGGGAGCTATGCAAGGCACATGCAAAGAAATGCTATGTTCTGTGTGTAGGCAAACCCAATGAGGCAAAACTTGCTAACTATCCAGAGGTAAGATTGATATGGCAAAACTTTAAATATAACAATAATAATCCTGTGTGAATTATAATTACGTCTTTTGTAAAACTGTCACCAATGTTCCATGTTAATACCTACACATCTCCAAGAGTTATGGTTATTAATTAATATTACAAAAGTTTGGAGTACTGTATACGTGACGGATGTGTATCTGTATGTGTATTCAATGTCTGGCGACTCAACCAACTATAGAATCATATAACATGAACCTTGTTATTTCCAGATGGACGTATTTGTGGTGGTAGCATGTCCTGAAAGCGAACTGTACGACCACAGGCACTTCTATAAACCTCTCGCCTATCCTTACGAAGTTGAAGTAGCATTGAACCCTGCGTACACTTTCCTTATGGGGCCACATCCTGTAGACTTCCCGGCTATCACTGAAGGAGGAAGAGCATACAAGCCTTTAGAAGCTGTTGAACCCTCAACGGATGTGTCTCTGATCACTGGGGCTATAAGGAATGTTGGTGTGCAAGAAATGATAGAGGGAGCTAGCTCAGCCCTCATGCCTATTGGGGAGGCGTTAGTGGGGCGCTCGTGGTCAGGTTTGACGCAAAGGCTAGGGGAAACTCCAGTCTCTAAAGTGGAAGAGGGACGTTCCGGATTAGCAATGCATTATGGTAATGAACCAACTAATGCAAAACATTAAAAATTGTTGGATAAAGGGAAATCTTGGATATAACCAACATAGTCTTAAGGGTAACAATTCACTATTTGAACATATGTGGGTACTGTAATTTTAACATAACTGCCTCAACCAGATTGCTGAAAAAATACTTTTGTGCTTACTTAAGTTTTAACACAAATTTCTTTACTTGTGTAAATATTTCATTTTGTATATGAAATTAGTTATTGAAGTCTATTGTAAATAAATATGTAAATGAATATATTTTTTCTAATCTGCCCTTATGAATTTTTATTTTCCTAGGTCTGTAGTTAAAACTGCTTACTTGTACTCACACCTATATTGTTTTTAGGTTGAAACATTTTTTTCGCAGTCTGTAGCATTTTGTGGCCTTGTCATGGCTTACGAGATTTGTGGCAAGAAGGTAGACAACAGATTCTAATACTACTTATAGGTATATTAATTTAGATGCCATACTATGAGAGAACATCAATAATATGAAACATTTACAGAGCAAAACCCAGTTGTATTTCTGCTACGAAGTTTTTTTTTAAATTATTTTATTGAGTAGTAATAAAATGCATACATACATATTTATAAATTCATTTATTTTATTCCTTATTTTCCAAATTATAATACATTTATTTTTGTTAAATAGTACATATCTCTCAAAGGCGTAACTCATACATACAGATAACACAATAGTACCACGAATATTAGTTAGTCTTTCTAGCATTTTGCATCAACAGTACAGCAAGTGAAAATAGTACTTGTTATGCACTATTCATATTGCCTAAGAGACATTTTGTTTCTAAGATGATAAAAATAAACACTATTAGAGAAATTTGTGTTATAATGAGAGGTCGAAATAATTTTAAGTTAATCTATGAGGACTTGCTTCAAATATAAGAATACGTTGGATAAAAGGTAAACAACTCATAACATTGTTTCTTTTGAGTAACTAAGAACACATTTTAGTATATTTACTTAATTTTATCCCTCATTTATTTAACTGTAGAACATTATTAAACATGCTCAGACTAAAAGGAGCATGTAGCCGGTTGATTCTACTCCTGATTCAATGGATTTTGCGGTGACTTGAGCCATTCTTTCCAAACAAGTTGCTTAAGCTGTGTAAGTCTGAGTTGTGGGTTTTCTGCCTTTACTCTTGGCAATGTACTCTGCTCAAATGCATTGTAGGCAGCCTTCAGTCTCTTTTCAGGGTGTTTGTCTGAATCTCCCTTTGAATTGCTGTAAGAATAAAATTTAAATTAATAAATAATAGATAGTAAGAACAGATATACACTTAATTTGTTAGAAAATGTATATACTGTTTAAAAACCCTTACTATTTATCTGAGGTTTTCTAATATATTACACAACAAATCTGAAATACTTTTGTCCAAGTAGTTATCTATAATACATACCTGAGTAAAGTGATGGCTTCGTCAACACTCTGGGCAACTTCACCATCAATTTGTAGCCTATTCAGGTTCTCTTCGAGGGCCGGTTCTGGTGCTACAACTCGAGGAGGTAGAGGTTTAGCAGTGGCAGGCTGGGTCACTCGGCATTCAATTGCTGCACGAGTTACCTTAGCAGGTGCCTTTGCAGGACCCTTAATGGACTCGGTTTCACGCTCCAGCAAGGCTTTTGCCTCAGCTTTGCGTTGTAATTGCTCAATACGCTTTTTTTCGGCCTCTTCTTTTTTGTTTTGCTTGCGAAGTAGTTTGTCATCGTCGTCCTTCCACTTTGCTTCCTCGGCTGCCTTTTTTGCTTGTGCATCTTTTTCTTGTTTAGTGGCTTCTTTGCGCTGCCGTGCGGCTACAGCTTTACTGTTTTCGCCAACGAATTTTTTAGGCATTTTACTGGTATTTATTTACTCTAGAATCCTAAATGTATAAAAAGACTTGTTATAGAGGAAATTGAAACGATTAAATATAAGTATATTTTTTTCACTTGTGATCTCTTTTATACCAAATTTCTTGAGAAAAACAATAATTTAAAAGACGTCCTTCATACCATAACCTTATATTTCTATTTTCATTTCATCCCATTCAATTTCAATTAATAATTGAAATGCGATGATTCTGCCAACGACATGTTTTTAAAATGGAGCACATGCAGCCAAAGCCGTAAACAGAAACTAAATCAAAGTATTGGGTAAACACAGGAAATAAAATTATACATAAACGTAATAATTATTTATTTAGATAACATAAACTAATCTATAATACAAGTAGATATCTCTTTGGACGCCGATATTCTACAATCGTCTCGCTTTTCTAGGCCTTGGAGGATTCCATGACACTCTTGTTGTGTCCGAAATAGATACAATTTGTAGTCCTCCCATCTGCAGACCTTTGACTGCTGCCTGTAATAGAAACAAAGAATATAAAATAATTATTTTTTATATGAGCCACTATTGATTTTACGAAAGGCAATATTTTATGAGTACTCTCTGATGTTAAGAAGGAGATACCAACTTAAAGATAGTGTAATAAGTTTTTGATAAACTTATAAAATATTACCATAGAAGCTCATACCAGGGTTACTTAATTATCAAAATTATTTTTGCAATTTTTCAAAACTGAAGACTATTTACCTCCAGAGGGATTACACTTACAATTACATTAATCCCTGAATCCATTTGGGGGTAGACAAAACCTTTGCAATATATCTTCAGTCTAATTTAGTAAAACTATCTAAACACAACTAGTTAGAATCCTAATTTTGTTCAGAATTCCTAGTCCTCCTAGTCCCATGTTAACCTGGCCTTATTCTAATTAAAAAAATTTTTTTTTTTGATTTAGTAACCTTCCCACTTACCAAACGACCTGGCCCAAGACCTTGTACTTGCACTCGGACAGTTTTAAATCCCTTGTCAATAGCTTTCTGAAAAAGAAAATATTTTCATTTAAGACTGCTCATTTAATGACATGCACAAAACACAGCATAGTTATAAGAAGCAGCTAAGGGAGTAGTAGGATATTTCTTATATCAATGTCCCCTAAAATAAAATAGATTGATAAAATCTTTTCCTTTCACATAATTGAACAATCTTTGTTTTACATTAATTTTTTTATTGACTAAACTAGACAAGTACAGTTTAAAGTTACTAATTTGTTTAAACTTACTGTGGCCAGAGAGATAGCTGTAGTCTGCGCAGCAATGTTAGTGCCTTTCTTTGTGTTCTTAAACCCTTCCATACCACAGGAGCGTATTACTTTTACTATTCCATTTGCATCAGTTAAAGTCAGTATAGTATTGTTGGCGCTGACGCGTACATTGGCTATCGGCAGCTTCTTGTATGGAGTGCCATCGAAAAGCATGTTTTCTGAATCTATAGTTGGGAAGAGGTTTAACTTTTGCTTGATCAGTGAATCGAGGTCTACAATCTTTTCTCCCTGAACCCCTTCATCGTCAGCTGGTATCTCTTTGTGGCTCCATTTTCTATCTTCCGCGCATAAGGCTGCAGGCTGGTGAAATGATCTTCCTAGCACTGCTCGTACTGTTAAACTTTTGGATAAAATACCCCTAAAGCTGGATAAAGACATTGTCAACTGTGATAGTAGAAGCCTTGGTACTCACTATTCAATTCATACACATAGTTGAGGCACTGATTGTTATGAATAGGATGCAAATTCAGCTATTTATTATGTATTTTCAAATAGTATTTTGTATATTGTTCAATCCTAACCTCAAATATTTTTTTATTTATTGAACAGACTGATTAAAGTAGCTAAAGATAGACGGTTTGTGATCAATTTGATTTAATTGTATAATATTATAAAACTATATCTATTACTAAAACTGCTAAATATTGACACATATAACTAAATACATTCAACATTACTTATTTTCATTCTATACCTTAAAGTTAATCACTAACATTAATTATCTCAATGCGTGACTTCTGCTACTTTATATTTTCGTATGATTTAAATAAATAAAAAGTGAATACAAACATAACCTTACTGCCAAATATTATATATTTTCTTTTATTATTACTGTCTGGGTCCTATATAAGTTATTAATGCTTCAAAGATTAAGAAAACACATAAACAATTATTACAACCAAATTACTGTGCAGTACTGTATTTAATGGTAAATGATATAAGAGGCCTTAATTTAAGATGTCTTTAGTGGCTTATGACTACAGTGGCTCTGAAGATGAGCTTTCAGGAGAGGAATATGCACAACCAGAACCTGTAGTAGTATTGCCTTCAAAACCCAAAGAGGATTCCCCTGAAAAACCTGTATCCATTGATCCACTAGAGCAGTTAAGAAAGCTACCAGCGCCTTCGCGAGGACCTCGAGCAGCTCCAGAAGAGGAAGAAGATGAGTTTTTGAAACGTAAAGTTAGGATTCCCGTACCTTCACCAGCTGATGTATGTGTAACAGATTATTAGTTAAGCTTTGAGATGGTGTAGTCATTCTTAGTAAACCTTATCCTCTTTTTATATGTTACAGTTCAAAGATGTGGAGGCAACAGCACCCAAAGCCAATAAGAGAAAGGTGAATATTATATCACAATTATTCCTTCTTTTAACTGTTAATAACCACTTTATAAAGTATGTGCCATGATCAGTTTCTGCCTGAAATGTGTTAAAAGATGATTCTGTCATATTGTAAGCATGTTCTGTATTAATCTGTAATGTTCAAGGGAAAGTTCTAGACTTTTCTGATAGGGCACCTTAAGTCTGGGTGAAGGAAATTATGTAAAGAATTAATGTACTAAATGAGAATAATATTAAAAGTAATTGTTAACGCTTATCAAGGATGATGTGTAAGTGGATGGCCAAGAAGAGAACTTAAAAAAGAAGTAAACTGTAAATTATATGCATGTTATACTGTCCTATATGTACTAATATAGAAAAATCTTTCTTTTTCCTTTCAGACTGGCAGCAGTCTCCTGAGTTTACTACCAAAACCCCGTTCAGAAGCTTTCAAACCATCTCTTGTTCCTCAAAGCGTAAAACGGAAACGTCCAGCTACTCCACCACCTAAACCGCCCCCTATAGTCACATCAGCACCTTTAGTAGAAGACAATGTTACAGACGAGAGTGATACGGAGGAAAGCACTGATTTCTTTTCCTTCAACCAACCAGATCCAGTTGATATTGCTTCACTTCCTGTACCTATAGAGCCCCTTGTAACACATACTGAAGAGGTACCAGTGATAGAAGATAGTTGGACTGAAGACCAAAATATGGTTGAGCAACCAGAACCGGTGGCAGAGGATAATAATGATGATGAATTACCTCTTGATGAGGAAGCGGTAAGTTTTATAATGTGTCTTTTCCACCTGTGTGGTACGAAAGACTATTTTAGTATATTTGTCCCTTATTCATATGTTTTAATGTCAGCAAATGAATTTAAATTAAAATAAAGGATATATTGTTTGGCCACTTTTATACTTGTGGCCTGCCTGAGTGATTAGATGTCTGGACAGGCTTTTATGTGAAGTGTCATCATTGAAATTCTGATAGGGGCACCAAAGTTCTTCTGAGCTCTTAATAATGGTAAATAATGCATGATGCCTGACAGAGAAATAATATCAAAAAGCATCCTTAAATCCTACACTTGGGAGACACAAAAACTAATAGGGGAGACATGACTTTGATGTGAGATAAAAACATAAAACTGTTAGTAAATATCATGCGTAGTGTTGCTAATTTACAATACAAGACCAACCAACCAACTTTCATGAGCAATAAACCCTTGCGGGGTAGTCAGAGGTTTGTGTGTCATAGAATTATTTTATTGCCAGTTTTAACCCAGGCATTAACTTGATAGTCAGTACTGAGGTATTTATAGTTAGCTTTGACACCATCTACAATTACTGACTATATTTTACCTGTTCGCTGAACAGGTAGGTTTCCTCACGATGTTTTCCCATACCACAGATATAAGAATACTACCATACTGTAGAATTTCCAATACAAAATTTTGTTACAATATCTACCCTTTAAATTCCAGTTACGTCGCCTAGCCGGAGTGCGAGGTCTGCGCAACAAGGAACGTATAGAAATGGTGCAAGTGGACGGACGGTTGACTGCATCAGAGGCAGCGGAATGGGCCCGGCAAGCCATGGTCTCCGGCCCACCCCCAGGGTCAGCAGCCGCCGCCGCCAGGAGGAAGGGTTGTGAGCCCACTGCACAACAGAGACGGAAGCACCAGATCACGTACCTGGCCCATCAAGCTAAGGCGCACGAGGAAGAGTTACAGAACCAATGGGCTCAAAACCGCAGTGCGAGACGGAATGCACAGAATAAATATGGGTTTTAGTCTTCTGTTACTTGATTCTGGTTTATTGCTATATTTGAATGTAAATAGAATGTAAAGGGGACTATAGTACATTCGCATTAAGAAAATAGTGATGTCATCATGTCCCGACGATTTGACCAATGAGACGTGACAACTGTTGTCAGCAATTGGTTGATGTGAATTGTTTTCTCATTTACTAACGTCTCATTGGTCAGTTTAACGTCTATATATCATGACGTCACTATTTACTTAACGCGAATAGACTATAGGAATTATTGAGCTGCAGCTAGCTAGCACATTACCCAATTGTAGTGATCCCTTTAAATGTTTAATTTGTGAACGTAAGTAAGGAGACGAGCTTGAATGAATTTGGTTGTAATAGAACCTCTGTGACTCATGAATTGTTAATTTAGCATGTTTAAGTATCACCATATCCTCAATTTAGAATATTATATATTACGTGAAAAATGATTAATTGAACATGTTATGGGGACGAATGATAGCAGATGGAACAAATGTGTTTTCTCTTTTAATATTATTTATCTTGAATATACATAATATGATCACAAAATATGAGATACTTTTAACTATTGCACTTTATTTTAAAATCTGATACTTATCTATAAGTGCCTTAAAATTGAATATGATATACCGAACGTCGCAACAATTTAATATTTTTTTTTTTCGTATAAGCTTATAGGGTAGATCACGGATCGCCATTCTCTAATCCTGACATCCACACACACACTCAACAAAATCGGCAGTTATTAGTATATCAAAAGTCACCTTTTCCATTTATTATTATTAGACGATACTTCCCTCACTACATACAATATTAAACTAAGCAAACTATAGACATTGAATGAAGATATTTAAATGTTTAGTTGTGTAAATATAAATGCTATATGATAACTTTCTGTGTGTGTATTATTTACGTTGTACAGACAGCTTAGCTTAATTATTTTGTATAATAAATTACACGAAAAGATTTTCAACCTACTTGTTTTATTATTTATCTTAAATCAACAATAGTTAAACTTACAATACATAATCCTTAGTTTTTAGGTTTTTAAGTTTGTGTCAGGCTGTGATTCCACAACTCAATAACAATAGAAATAATGTCATAGCTTCAGTGAACAAATCAAATTACGTTCCATTTTTATTATATTTCTTCTTTTTATATAAAGTTTATTTTTTCATTTAATCAATCAGCCTATGACAGTCCACTGCTGGACGTAGGCCTCCCCAAGGTAACGCCACAAAACACGATCACTCGTGGCCCTCAGCCAACCACTACCAGCGACCTTTTTCAGGTCATCAGTCCATCTGGCAGGGGGGCGTCCTACACTACGTTTACCGAGACGCGGTCGCCATTCGAGAACCGCTTTGCTCCAACGGTCGTCGGTTCTGCGACAGACGTGACCGGCCCACTGCCACTTTAGCTTGCAACATCGATAGACAATGTCTACGACATTGGTTCTCTGCCGGATAATCTCGTTCCGGACGCTGTCCCTTAACGAGATGCCCAGCATCGAACGTTCCATTGCCCGCTGAGCGACATGTAATCGGTGAGCTAGCCCGACTGTCATATTCCACGTCTCGACACCGTATATCATTACAGGTAGGACGCACTGATTGAAAACTCGTCTTAAGACACTGCGGTAGTGGCGACAAGAAGATATGACGCAACTTCCCGAATGCTGCCCAGCCCAGCTGCACTCTTCTGGAAATCTCACGCTTGAAGCTGTCCCTATCCATTTGTTAGAACCTGGCCCAGGTAGACATATTCCTGGACCACTTCGAGCGTTTCTCCACTGATCGTGATCGGCCCCGGGACAACGAGCTCATTGAACATGACTTTTGTCTTGTCCAAGTTCATCCGGAGACCGACCGACCGTGAGGCAGCGTTAAGACTGTGCAGCATTCCCTGTAAATCCTGCAGCGAATCCGCCATTATGACAATGTCGTCAGCGAAACGGAGGTGCGTGAGGTATCTGCCATTGACATTGATATCCATCCCAGTCCAATCCAGAGTTTTGAAGACGTCCTCCAGTGCGTTCGTGAACAGTTTCGGGGAGATGACATCCCCCTGTCTCACTCCTCTGAGTAAGTAACTGTATAGGACTTGTCTTTTGGTTTTGGACTTGAACAGATATCGATGCCACGCTGTATAGGCACCTCAACACCTGCACATAACGCCAATCGACCTGGCATCGCTGCAAGGATTCCAGATCAGCCCAGATCTCGATGGAGTCGAAGGCCTTTCCGTAGTCCACAAAGGCAAGACACAGCGGCTGGTTATGCCCATGAGACTTCTGTATAACCTGCCGCACTGTGTGGATGTGGTCTACGGTACTGAAACCTTTTCGAAATCCGGCCTGCTCCGGCGGCTGGAAGGCGTCAAATCTTGAGGCCAGACGATTTGTGAGCACTCTCGAGAACAACTTGTAGACGTGGCTTAGGAGCGCGATAGGCCTATAATTCTTCAATAGGGCCTTGTCTCCCTCTTTGAAGAACAAGGCCACCACGCTCTCACTCCACGCCGTCGGGGTAGTCCTGTAGGATCCACTGTGTCCTACAGAAAAGTGGAAGCTTCCTACCTGGGCAGTTGTTCGTCCAGGCTAATGGCCTGAGTTGGAAATTTGTATATATCTTGTTTCCGATAAATATTTCACTTGCGCGTTCTAGGAATTGATTTGTGTACAATTATTATATTATATTCTTGGCGGCGTCATCTGTGGTAATTATGTTTAACTAATTGCAACCTAGGTTTACTTAGGTTTCTCTGTGTGTGTGGCGCTCTAGAGGTCGCCACAGTACTCCCCCTTCTTATATGGTGTTTGCGTCATTTGTTATTGTCGTCATTGCTCGGCTGTTGTCACTGAATCAGCAATTCACCAGGCGGTCAGTGGGTCGACTCATATTTCCTGAGAGTTTAGGAACAGGTAGCGTATTTCTGCATTCGTTGCTCCTAGTATCTCGTAACTATTCCTCGTTTTTTTGACTTCAATATCTTCAATGTATGTACATTGTGTCTGTTCATCACGATATGTATATCTTCACGACGGTTTTACCAGCACATCGGTTTTTGATAACGTTGGGTTGCATCATCACGTTGGGTTGCATCATCACGTCGGGTTGCATCATCACGTCGGGTTACATTATCACGTCGGGGTCACCAATTGTAGGATCCACTGTGTCCTACATGAAAAGAGGAGGCTTCCTACCTGGGCAGGTGTTCGTCCAGGCTAATGGCCTGAGTTGGAAATTTGTATATATCTTGTTTCCGATAAATATTTCACTTGCGCGTTCTAGGAATTGATTTGTGTGCAATTATTATATTATATTCTTGGCGGCGTCATCTGTGGTAATTATGTTTAACTAATTGCAACCTAGGTTTACTTAGGTTTCTCTGTGTGTGTGGCGCTCTAGAGGTCGCCACAGTCCCATTAGCTATGACGGAATTAAATAGGTGCTTGAGCTTCTGCAGGACTGGAGCTCCTCCCGCCTTTAGAAGCTCGGAGGTTATTCCGTCTTCGCCGGGAGCCTTCCCATTACGAAGTTGTTTGAGAGCGCTCCCAATTTCGTCTTCGTCCACGAGCGGGAGATCATCAGTGTAGTGGCGCACCAATGTGGCTCTTGGGTCCTTCGCATCGGGTGGAGGCTTCGGGGCATGCGAGGCGTATAGATGGCCGTAAAAGCCCTTCAATATACTAATAAAATTTTCAGTTAAATGTCCCGAACTAGTACGGAACGTAGATGAAATGCTAACTCGCTGCTTATTTTTGCGGGATAGCGTAAGAAACTACTAAGAGATTAATAGTCAATGGAATCTATTAGGTGATGGGCTAGTATAAAACACATACGCTTTACGACTTGTGTATACACACTCCCTTTTTTATTATGGCGGGGTAGTCAGAGGCTTGAGTCCGAAATTTGAAGGCATGTTAGGTATGGGTCACTCGAAGCCCGCGTTTCACTTGATAGACAGCACCCAACGTGATAGGTAGTGAACCGTATCACCGTATATAGGCACTGGCTATTACCTATCCCGAGGAATAGGCAGGTTATATTATGGGCTAGTAATCTACCATTATTCCATACTAGTGTTTAAAATTACTAGAGATATTATGTTTCCGAGGTTCTGCGGTGAAAGGAACTTAAATATCTTTATGTCATAAAATGTGGTAGTATTTGGATATTTAAATTGAAAAAAAGCACAATTAAGTAACAAAAATATATTAATTTGGTGTAAACAGCCATGATGGTCACGTTTGTCGCTGCTGCGAGCGCAAGGCCCACGCGAAGGTGCGCAGCGCAGCCGGCACGCCCAGCCGCCACTCTGCGAAGAGCAAGCAACGCAATTAGTATACATGCCATATAGTACAAAGGAATAATACATGTAATTACAGATATGTTCATTTGGGGCAACCGAGTGTTGCACGCATGGAGAAAAGTGTGGTCTCAAATAACATAGTCTCTAACTGTGGCGATGGTTCTCTGCCTCCTTCGATAGGGATAATGATCATGAAGTGTGTCAATGAGTGTTGTGCGTAATAAATAAGAATAGCGTTATATACTTGTTTCTAGTATATCTTAAAAAGAAACACTAGCTAAGAAATTATTTTCTTTCTCACCTTCTGGACTCTGAACAGGGGGCACCATCGGTTCGGGGGCTCTACGAGTCGCACGTCGCTTCTACAAATAGAGGAGAAAGGTCAAATCGTTTACTATTATTTGTATACTATCATATTGTAGCTGTAAAAGGAACAAGAACTCACCTGTGAGGGTGCTTCCGCGCGTGGCTGCATTTGGCGAAGGCGCGCCCTGCAACGGCCAAAGGTACACGTCAGTTAATTAGCCAACATGTCACTTCACAATTAACAAAAACAAATAATAAAACACGGTGGCATACCTGGCTTTGAGTGCGGCGACGGCGGTGGAGGCGGACCCCAGGGCGGCCGCCCCGCCCAGCAGGTGGTCGCGCACCTCCCGCTCGAACGGCGCCAGCGGACACTGCGCCGCCTCCAGCAGCAGCGGCGCCGCCTCCTGCACGCGCAGCTCGCTCAGCTGGCGCACCAGGGAGGCCCACTGCGCGGAGCCACGGGCGCCCGCCTCACGCGCATGCGCCGCGCACAGGGCCAACGCCGCGCCCTCCAGGTGCCCTCCGTCCAGCAGGTGGCAGATGCGCACGAGCCGCGGCCACTGCTGCCACGCCTCGCCCTCCTCCAGGCACAGGCGCACCACGCGCAGCGGCTGCTCCCGCATCAGCCGCACCTGCACCGGCAGCAGCGGCACCCGCAGCGCACGCACCACGCGCACCGCCTCCAGCAGCCGCCACTCGCGCTGCCAACTGGCCTCCCTCGCCTCCTCCGGCACGAGGCGCAGGCACCCGGCGCTCAGCTGCAGCGGCCGCTCCTCCTCGCCGCCCGAGTCCAGGTAGTGCGCCGCCGCCTCCACCGCCCAGCGAGCGCCCTGCGCCCCGGCCGCCGCCAGCAGGGGAGCACACCGCTCCACGCAACGCTCCTCTCCCGAGCAGAGCAGAGCCTTCGCCTGCGCCTCAACGCAACGCTCCTCCGGCACGCACGGGAACAAGTCCTCCCGCAGCGCAGCCGCCTCCGCCAGGGCGCGCTCCCACTCCGCAACCGAGGCGCCCGCCGAGCGCATTGGGGAGCGGGCCACGCCCACTATGGTGCGCAGCGCCCTCTCGGGGTCCCCGCGCTGGGCGCGGATCTCCCGCAGCGGTAGCCGCAGGTCGCGGGACCATAGCACGCTGGCACCCTGCACCACTTGCTGCGCCTCGGCCGAGGCGTGCGCGGCCACCGCCTCCGCCAGGGGCAGCTGGTGGCAACCCTCGTGCGCCCACAGGCTGCGCTCAGCCATCTCCTGGCGCTGCTGGTCGTCGAGAGGCAAGTGGCGCAGCGCCTCGTGCGCCCACCACAGGTCGTCCCCACTGAGCGCCTCCACGTACTCGGTGAGCAGCGAGGGGCAGCGGCGCCTCTCCACCAGCGGCAGCAGGAGCCGCCGCACCTCGTGGGCCCAGAGGGCGCGCGGCGCGTGCTCCAGCATGGCGTGGCACGTGTCGAGCGGCGTCATGGCCTCCAGCTGGGCGAGCGAGCGGCCCTCCTGCTGCGCCTCGTACACGAGCGCGCACAACGTCACCAGCGCCTCGTGCACCTCCTCCAGCCCCTCCACGGCGTGCTCCTGCGCGTGCTGCACCAGAGCGAGCGCGTGCCCCGCCAGCCCAGTGCGGCGCTCAACGTGCCTGGCGCGCGTCGCGTACCACTCGCTCACGGCACGCCGTTCTTCCTCCTCAGTGCCGGGGCCTCGCTCTTCGTCTGAGTCGCTGTCGCGCTCCTCGCCCGTGGGCGCGACCACTTCGGGGCGGTCGTGGGGCGTGGGCAGCAGGTTGGCGCAGTGCTTGGGGTGCAGGGTCTCGGGCAGGTGGGCGAGGGCCGCTCTCCGGCGGGCGGGGCCCAGTCGCGGCCAGAGGCAGTGCAGCGCCATCACCCTGCCTTCCCTCGCGAGGTGCGCGGCGCACTCGGCCAGGGTGCCGTTGCGCAGGCGCTCGTACTCGTGGCGGCGGTAGTAGCCTCTCTCGCGGCGTAGCGCCTCCTCGTATAGCGCGAGGCGGGCGCTGTGGCGTCGCAGGGTGCGTGCGCACCTGTCCACGAGCGGCAATAACGCCGGGTCCCCGTGCAGACGTGTGCGCTGCGCCAACTGCAGGCCGAAGCGCACGAGGTGCTGCGCGGCGGCGAGGCTTTCGGGCAGTCGCTCAACACTCTGGCGCAGCGCCCAGGCGGCATCGCGTACCCGTCCCAGGAACTGCTCGATGGACTGTGGGGAGACAGGCGCCCGGGCCCACTGCTCCTGCCGCACGCGGTCCGCGTCCAGCGCAAACTCCTCCGCCAGGCGCAGAGCCGACTCGAACGCACCAGCCGCGATCTACAAATACATACTTGTTTTCATTTATTCAGAAATAATGGTCACATTGGGATTACAAAAGTTATGTTATATTCCTGCATAAAACATTTAGAAAATAACTGGGGATTATAAAAGAACATAATTAAGACTACAGATGATATAATACTATCGAAGTACATTATTACTAAAATAGTAACTTAAAATATAAATGAGTTATAAAGTTGTACATGACTTAGGAAATCATCGATTTATGAATTTGCATCGCGTTATAAGTCCCTCTGTAGAGTAGTATGACTCACCTTTCTAGCATATAGTTCTTGTGGAGAGACGGGTCGCACGGTGAGCAGGCGGTGCACGCGAGCCACGGCGCGCCTCGGGCCCAGGGGAGCCTCTGCGCCCCAAACGCTGGCCCACCAGGAGGAGTCCGCAGTGACCCTGGCGCCCACCACCTCCAGCGAGCCCTCCTCGCACTCCAGCACCAGCAGCGAGCTCTCCTGCGCCCCGCCCAGCTGCAGAGCGCCCCGCAACTGCTCCTGCAGCAGCACCCGGCCCTCGCTCAGGCCCAGCACCCGCAGGTGGCCGTCGCAGCAGCCCACCGCCAGCGCCGCGCCACTCCACCAAGCCACCCCGCTCACCTCCCCGCCCCCCGCAGAGCACCGTAGCAGCGGACGCAGTTGAGGCACGCGCCACACGGACACGTCCCCGCCGCGGTGCACGCACGCCACGCGCTCTCCCTGCGCACACAGCGTCATCGCCACGATCAGTGAGCGAGTGCGGGCCTCCGCATCGCAGCGGGGCAACGCCCAGGCGGCGCTCTTCGCCTCCTCCTGGACGGGGGTCAAGTGAGGCTCCTCGTCCAGAAGCCGCCACACGGACAGGCCCGCCGCAGCCCCCTCCCCTTTAGCGCCGCGCGTCGGCAGCGTGGCCGCGTACACCAAGTGACGGAGCGGGTCCAGCGTGAGGGCGCTCAGGCCCTCGACACCCACCAGCACACGCTGTAGTGGGGCCCAGCCCTCGAGAGAGACGCCCACGCAACGCACCCAGCCGTCCACCGAGGCGGCCAGCAATCGCCACCGCCACTGCGCTAGCCGAGGGGGAGCCCCGCACACCAGCACCTCTAGTAATGGCGAGGGCGGCGCCTGCTCAGGGGGCGGCACCGTGGCGAGGGGCGCTCCGCTCAGGTCGAAGCAGAGCACAGCGCCCGTCGAGAGACCCACCGCGAGCATGGCTCCATCGGGGGCCCACGCGAGCCTGCGCCACTGGGGCCGAGGGTCCCTGGGCAGCTGTGCCCGGCCGCACGACGTCGCCCAGCCGAGGCGCCGCGACCGCAGCTCCACCACTCGCTCCGCCAGCAGCGCGGCGCACCGTCCGCCTGCCTCCAGTGACACCTGCCAGCGTTGAAGGCCGCTTCGCCACGATGCCACTGCAGCGCCCAGTGCTAGCGTCCCACTTACGCGACGCGCAACTTTCAACCATGAACTTTCCTTCTCCTCTGGAACCTAACACATTTATTAATATTATTTATCTGCATATTATATATACAAGGATATTATGCTAACTTGAGTTTTTTTATGCTTCTTGTTGTCTCCATGGGGTTGGATTGTGTAACTTTTGGGCTATAGCCACTACCCTAACCAAAATCCTAATAACAGTCAATTACATATTAACAGATGGAATTATTTACATATGGGCATGAATATATGGTTTTAGTTACAGTTTTATCCATATTTGGGAATGTTAAAAGTGACATGACTTACATATGGTTTGACTTGTTTAACTTTTGTTGGGTAGGCAAACATTGGAGTATCAAACACTACATTTAGATTAATTTGCAAACCAATAGGTTTTTACAACCATTCCTTATGGCATGTGGGTGTGTTTCTTCATTAGATGTACATTTGTAATGTATGCAATTTGCATATCAGAATCTAGAACTTATGTGTTAAGCAAGTTTGCTTGTATATAGTATAATATTTTATGACAATTTGTTTGGGTAAGGTACTGGTGATTGACACAAAAAGATTCCAAAATGCACTGCTTCATGTCAATTGTGGGTTCATTGATAATGTTTCTACAGCCATTAGTTATATATATATTACTTAAATTTATGTAAATTTAGAAACCATTGACTCAATTAATTATGAGATTGGGAGTACATTTGTTAGACTCAGGGAAAGCATGACCAATCAGAATAGGGATAATCATGGCAAAGTGAGTTAATTGCAAAGCATAAGCACTATTGAGGCACAACTGTGGCAAATCAAAATATTAGCAGAGTGCCACTTTTACAGCCAAAACGCAGAAGTAACGCAGTAGCGACGCAGTTGTGCGGCTGTTAAAGTTAATTAGTAGAGTAAGGGTCCTGTGCTTCAGTGGCAACTCAAGTATAGAAATGTCAATAGTGGCGTACCAAATATAAGGCTATTGAACTGACATTGACAGACGTTTGATTAGTGGAGTAGCTTTTTTGTACTTCAGATGTAGTTCGATTGCGCTTCAGTGGCCAAAATTTGTTAGTGGAGTGTCAAATTACGGCCACGGAAGTATTACAGTATCGATACTGAAGTAATTTGTGGCTAAATGAATTAGTGAAGTAGCCCAGTACAAAAACATAAGAGAATTACTGCTGTTATAAAAGTAGACCCAGTGTGTGAAAGAAAATGTAATGGAAGAATAGAAATGGCTACTGTTTCGCAGATAGATGCTGGGAGACTTAATTTAAGTTGGCTTTTTTTCAGTCATTGCAGGCTGATCAGGCAGGCAGCAGGGGGATATTCTTTCAGTCATGAGCTGACAAAGAGAAATGCTCAATAATATCTATTACACCAGTTTTCATATAATATAATAACTCTATTGCTCGGCCCACTTCGATAGGGGCTACAGGAAGTGGTTGTGTATGTATGTAGTAATCTCAATATAGTGATAAAATAAATAGGTATGGTTTACGTACGATATATTCCGGCTCCGGTCTCCATTCAGAATATACGTAAAGTTCGTGAAGAATCCTCGTAGGGCATTCATCTTCCTCTGAAGCAGTCATTTTAAGTGAGTGCTTAAGTGCAATAACATTAAAATTTACTCATTACATTTCCCAAGCAAAGATTTGCAACGTGAACGTAAACACAACACAGCTGATTGATAAGAACTGTGTATCAATTCAATTGAAATTAAATTTTGATAATTATTTTCATAGCAGGTACCGAGTTCCTTTACTTATTCTATCATTAAATATTAAAGTTAAGTTTACAACTGTTGTGTGAAATTAAGAAATACAAAAATACATACATACGTTTGCGTAGGTAGTACACACATGTTTTTTTCGGTCTGGGTTGGATAAAATTTCTCCTATTTTTAGGATGACTTCGAATGTTATAATGACTTTGGTTCGCATTAGCTATTGTTTATCGATCTTTTAATAATGTAAAATATATCACGTAACATAATCAAAACATTTTCATTTATAAACTAATTACTTTATTCTTTTCTTGTTTGTAACCAGTTATTAATAAAATTACTGAAACAATCGTTGTTTTTTGTTTGTTATAAGTTGGTTGATCATTTTCAACAACCAAGAATCAAGCAATATAATAATTTTTATTTCGTACATTTTCTTATTCATGAACTCAGTCCACAACTAAATTATTATATTTTTTATTATATTATACTTTTTTGTTGTTTGGTATTTCACAACGATAGATTTATAGTAAACTTAACCTTTAAGAATATAAAATCTTTAGATTAAGTTTATTTTCAGTTTAAAATGAGCTTCCTCCAAAATACATATCAAAGGGTACGTAAACTTTGGTAGCAAATTATTAATCATGTATTTGGTTTGTAATATTTATTTCATATTACTTTTCTTGTAGGAGTTAGAGAGCAACGCCCGAAATTTAGAAGTATGGCAAGCTCGCGTTGCTCGTCTAGAAGCTCTCCAGCTGGATGTGTGGTCTAAACAGTTATCCGTACCGGTACTGGTGCCAGTGGGAAGTCGTGTTCTCTTCAGAGGTTCTTTACGGCACACTGGGGAGGTCACGGTGGCACTTGGAGCCGATTATTTTGCTCGTGTCACCCTTGCCAAGGCTCAGGAATTGCAGCAACATCGCCTTACAGGTTTGTACTGGGAAATATCATTACTGTAGTGAAAATTCTTTTATCTTTCGCAAAGGCAGCGTAGTAGTAGTATGTTTCTAAAACTAACATTACACTTCCAAAATTCATTACCTTCTATTTCATTCAATGCTTATAACAGACAGATACTTATGACAGATAAACACACAACAAATGTTATGGTGTAATAAAATACAGTAGCAAATTCCACTAACTACAGTGCAGGGTTTTGTGACGTTTGTTACCTCTGTGCTTGTAAATGGCGATACTCCTTGCCTCTTGTCCCATTGATCACTGACTATCTGGTCAACATTTGGCTTGAGGTTTTGCTTTGCAGATATAGTCATGCAAACTCTTGACTACCCCACGAGGGGTTAAGCTTTTCATTTTTTGTATTTATCATGGTTTAAATAGTTTCACAAACAATAAATAACATTGATGTTTAGTTCCGCCCACTACACCTAAGATACTAACATTTCATATATCCCACCAGTTGCAAGGAATAAGGTGACAGAATTTGAAGCGGAGAGGCAGCGACTCCTAGACCGACTGCAACTGACCACCCAAGACCAAGGCCAACAGATCATCGAACACTGCTCAGTAGAGGAAGATGAAAAGTGGCGTAAAACACATAGGGAACGAGAAAAAGCCTATCGCCTCCAACAGAAGGATAAGGAACCTACATCAGAGGACTCTGAACTCTGGGATAGGCTTGAAGAACTGGAACTCCAAGAGGAATTGAATCAAGAGATGGCATCACAAGTCAAAGATACAACACCAACTAGAGTAGATCATAATTCATATGAAGTTAAGATAGATACTAGAGTTAATGAATCAAGTACAAGTGGAGTGTTAAAAGAGATTAAGGAGGTAGACGAGGAAGAAAGAAATTACCAGGAGTTGCTCATGCAGATATTGAAAAAGCAGAGGGCGTTGGAGGTTCATCTGAAAGCAAAAGCTGCAGGGATTCGTGATGAGAAAGAATTACTTGAGCATGTGGAGTGTACACAATTGCTAGAAGAGATACAGGATGATTTGGATAGGTGAGTAGTTCATGCTACTTCTAGCCATGTCTATTATTCCTCAAAGGGCATACAGAATCTGTAGTTAATTTAGTGAGACATTGATTTAATATGAATGGGCCAGTTCAGCTATGGCCATTGATGTATTCCTTTTTGTACGTAACATAAGTTAAATAAGAGTTTAATACCCACTCAATAGAACTTCTTTTCACTTGCAGATTATCATTAGATGATGATGACTCCAGTTCAGAGTCTACCATAGAAGAACAGGAAGAGCCTAAAGAAATAGTCATCCCAGCCCCCGCTCCAACTCCAGTAGAAAACACCCGTCCACCTAGCCTATTCAAACAGAGACGTCAGAATAGGCCACGGTGAAGTTAATATACTTTGGTATAAGGTTAAATGAGCATTGTAAAAATAAATAATGATTTTTATAATTGGGTTTTTGATTTACATACATCAACATTAATTACTAGATGTCAATGGTACGTTTGAAACAGAATGACTGATTTAGTAGTTAGTAATCACTATGAACCAGATGGGCAGTCTACCCCAAAGCAAGTGCAGATAATTATTTCTTTTTTACTATCACTGTTTTAAGTTAGTTATTTCGTATTTAGTATGTTTTCCAAACAAAAAGTTTTTGAATGGCAAAGAAATGAAATTATTTTATGTTAGGTGCTTGTACTGTAAGAATGATGATAAATTAATTGGTTAAATAAAAAACATGAAGTATATTTATCAAATTTATTCTCGTCTGAGAGCTGACAAAAATAGACGTACACTAATTTTGTATAAACACTTTACACTATCCTATCAAAGTGCACTTGCAAGCCTCTACTCTATGCACAGGGCGCACTAGCGTCAAATTACTGATAGAAAACTAGCATACATATCATTGACGAACAAGTTTTATAGTTGATCGCACAATATGTATATTATTGAACATAAACGAGACATATAAGTGGATCGTTAGTAAATACTAATAGTTACAAGTATCAATTACGTTAATAGTAATATTTTTTGTTGCATTGCATTCACGTAGTGAGCTGTTTGGAATAAATAAAATTTCCAAGAATTTGTACTAAAAATTACTCTTTTACAGAATTTTCAACAAACTTTAGCTTCCGGAAGCTATTGTTGAAAAATTATACATTTTCAAGGTTTGAATACGCATGAGGCAAAATATAACGTGCTTTTATTTTCATGTGTGTCTGGATAGGACATTCTACATAAGCATTCTGCGCATGGCTACAACTCAGCTCAACTATTACCAAAAATATACTTTACGAAATTACTCATATATCAAGCACACTGTGGATTTCTTACATTGTTGTCCTAAAAAACTTTCTAATCATTATTTCCGAGTAGGCTGGTCAATGCATAAAAAATTTAATATATTAATAATCATAGGCCTTTTACAGCAAAATATAGGCCAAAAGAGATATCAATGGCACAAATATTGACAATATTCACTAAATATTTTCAATCACAAATATGATATGATTTTTCATTGATTCGTGTAAAATCCAAAATAATTTGCAAAGTAATTAAACTAAATGAGCAAGAGATAAATAATTTTCTATACAATATTAATATTCAGAGTCAATTGAGATCTAAAATTAAAGGAACTACATTTTGTTCTCACATAGTTAAAGACGTTTCAACTCTTGCATATCTTGCTAGCAACTTGTAGTAAGATATCGTCGACAAAAAAGGTTAAATAAAATATACGATTGAGCCAAGCTGAATTATAATTGTAATCAGAAATAGAAATATAAATGCAAGCAAATTAAACTGCTTTAAAGTATATTTTATTATTTAAAGAGACGTTGTGTTAAATAAAAGTTCTCCTCAAGAAAAACAAAAGTAAACCTTAAGCGAGCTGACGCTTCGTTTATAAATATTTAAGCATATTATGTACATTAGGACTACAATTAAATTTATACTAATGTATAACAAAATATATTAGATATGTTAATATTCGTAACTTTCATTACAGATAAATAATAAATTAAAATACAATAAGTAAATGTAAAATGCACCAATATAACTACCATTTCATGAAAACGTTATATTTGAACGTCTAAAATAGCGTCCCGAAAATAAAGATATGAGTTAATGAGTCAGTAAATTAAATAAGTAATTCAAATATCCATTCACTGAAATAATTTTAGAAGTAAACATTCACTGCGAATATCACACACTCAAAATCAAGTCATATTACACACACTTTCATACAATCACGCCCGTTACACGATAGGAGCATAAAGAATTCAACGATCCTCATTTATAATGATCCTAACAAATTAGTAGTATATCAATCCACGTACCCGATGGTAATAGGTATTACTAAGGTCAACGTCTTACTATATTTCGCCTTTTTGTTCTTGAAACATGTTTCTGTACCGCAACGTATCTGCCCTTCCATCTCACGCACTTTTATCATTAATATGCTATCATCCATCCGCATGGAAAATTCCAAACTTATTACATTATATACAATTATAACCTAGTTTGTCATTCGAGATTAATGGCTGTAAAATTATGGCTTTAAGTTCATTCTGTAACGGAAAATAAATTAAAACAATGTTTTATTTTCGGTTTTAAGCAATACAATAGTAAATGCGTATACCGGAGAAACAGAAAAAATGGGAAGGTATATTGAACAAACACCTCCAAAAAAGTATATTACAAACGTAATAATGCAATAGTCATCCTAACGCTATGCAATTTTCAAGTTCCAAAACTGGTTAAGAAATCAAACCTTTCCCTCCATAAGTTCATTAGAAAAAATATTTGAGGTCTACTTTAACTCACGTCTTCTATCTACAAATTTGTAAAAAACTTACAGTTAAATAATATTCACAAACATACACACATTGCTTATTCGTATACAATAACCCGACCACATTGAGAAGCGGTGGTTATAACCCGACTACGAAAACGCGAAATACATCACTGCTACGGTGAGGTCATGAACAAACCTACCCATTCTTCAGAATAGGCAACAGTCAGCGCCTTTATACGGAGACATAGAACACCACCTATCACGTTGCAGAATGATACACCGTGGGTTCATCATGACCATTACTTCGCAACCTCTGAGTACCCCATAGAATGTATGTTATATTATAACCCGACTAGAAATTCTGTTGCCTCTTCCGTTTGAGGTCAATGGCGTCCACGATAGGCTGTCTCTTTCTCTGGTACCGCGTCCGCAATTCATCTATCTCTCTCTCCATCTCGGAGTCCAGCCGAGCCATTCGCGCTTCCAAGTCGCCGAGAGATAGCCAGCGTAACTGAAAGAATAATATAATGGTAAAGTGACTATATATAAAAGGTATAAAAGTAATTAGTATTTTGTATATGAAAACTGAACTATAAAAATTCATAATGATACATAAACTAAAAAAATAGGACTAAATGAGTTACATTCAAGTACTTTTAAAAGCACAAGAAGAAGCAAAAAGATATGGAAGTGGTCATTCAAGCTTGCACACTGTTTATTAAAACAAAATTAATAAAAAAACAAACATTCAAGGGTTAAAACAAAACAGTTAATATTAGCAACACTATACATAACATTTTATATGTATCATCGGGAACGTGATCAGAATCAATTCTCTTTTTCCCGATAAACCGAATAGGCTAAAACACTATAGTCCATTCGAGTTAAGTAAATAGTGACGTCATGATTTTCAAAAGTAAACTGACCAATAAGACGTGAGATAATGAGAAAACAAGTCTCTTCGACCAATGGCGGACAACCGTTGTCACGTCTCATTGGTCAAATCGTGGGGACATGATGACGTCACTATTTTCTTAAAGGGAATACACTATATTATAAAACCACAGCGAGTTAGTCGGTTGCTGCGAGCGCACGCGACTTACGCGTCCACTAGAAGAGTGGCGTGATCGAGACCACGTGCAGTTGACTTACGAACTCAAAGTTGCCTTCGTCCACGAACGCGCGCTGGTACTCCAGCGTCGAATCGTTGTCGCCTGACGCCGCTGGGTCCTCGCTGCAAATATCATATGATCTAATTGTATATAAATAAAGAATAATAAGACCTATAACAGTTAGATAGACGCTATATTGAAAAAAGGTGACGTTAGGTGTACATACAACCGCCGAGAGTGTATGAGAAGCTGTCAATGAAGCGAAAGTGGTGTGTCAGGATCGGAACAAATGGGGATCCGTGATCTCTGCCTACCCCTCTAGAGGGAATCAGGCGTGATGTGTATGTATGTATGAAAATAAAGAATTTAAGTGTATGAGTGTCAATGAAGCGAAAGTGGTTGGAAAGATGGGGATCTTTGCCTACCCCTCTTCAGGGAATCAGGCGTGATGTGTATGTATGTAACAGTAAACTTAAATGGCGAGACTTCAGTGGAAAAATAATACAATTTTAATAAACCATATACGGAAACTGTGTATCTTATGCATCACATCCATAATTTCTTAATAATTTTGGGGCATAAACTATTTGACACTCATGACATTTATATAGCCCCTTAATTTAAATTACCCTATAAAAACCACAGAGTGAAAGGCATCTAGCACTCTATTTACTTTTGACACCAGTATGGGGCCAATAACCGTTGCAATTAGTTAACCAATATGTCTTACGTATGGTTTGCGTTGTCCGGAGGCGCGTCCCCGTTGGTAGGCGTAGTGGCGCCATCTTTTTTCTCGAAGTGCTCCAGGAACAACGGCCTATACTGTGCACGACCTCGCTCTGTGTCGTGTCCTGGAACATACAAGAAATTTAGTCCATATCTACAATTACCAAATCTCCGCTTCCAAATAGGAATTTTATAGCGTCTATAATGAACAAAGAATTTTAAACTAATGGAACCTCACTTTCACCAAGCACCAGTGGTGGTACATATGAAACCTTGAACTAGTACTGACTATTTCATATTCGAAAGAGGTAAGTTTCCTCACGCCTTGTTCCTTCACTGTAGTAATAGGGCATTACACAATAATGAATTTAATGATCGTGAAGGTCATATTATATAGCTAATGTTTTCTTACGTTTCATGGTAGCGAAGTCAGGTTCATTGATGACCATAGTGCCGAGGTCAGCGGCGAGTTCCATGGTCGCATCCCTCGCAACCAACGTGCCATCAGCCCTCGGCGCCTTTAAAGTCGCGTCTGGACACTGTAGCACGGAATATCATTATAAAACTTAACGTACAAAAAATTAAGCATAACAGGGCACAAAAGATTTACTAGGCTAAGTATACAGGGTTATTTGAAAAACATCAACAACCTCGCACGACTAGATAGCTAAAATCATAAACAACAACATTTGTTCTACGAGTTTTATCATAACTCAATACATTAATTAATAATGATTTTTCAAGCTATTATTGTACTGTCGTGACATTTGTAGGTCTATGTTCGATTCACGTAGGTAAGAAAAGGCGACGCGCACGACGCGATGCGATGCCCATAGAGTTAAGAACATTCAAACGTAAAATTAAATTGATATTTATTTTTGTATGAAAGTAAAATGTGTCAAATTATCAAAAGTCGTAGAACAAATGTTGTTGTTCACAATGATAGCTACCTGGTCTTGCGAGGTTGTTGATGTTTTACAAATAACCCTGTATACTCAAATCTTTCTATCCCCCTAGTCATTATTATGCAGTATGTGTTTTCTTCCACTGCTTTTATGAGCACGTAAATGGGTGTGAGGAAAGCAATAGCAATTGTTAATATGTCTGGATCGTTCAAGGTTGCGAACGATAGTCTCCGTCTATCCTGTTAGGGAAGCAGAGGAGGTAATATACTATACTGTATGTTTATAAAGGTGGTAATATAAGTATGTATGTTAAATGATGCATCCCAAAAGTGTGACATGTAATGGTGCTGTTATAATACCGGCGCGAAGTTCTTCATGTGCGGCTGGCTCTGGTGCGCGAGGCGGTAGGCCTGGCTCTCGCGGATCTCCCTGGCCTCCGCGATCATGGCGCTCAGCAGGCTGGGGTGCTTCGCGTTGCCTGCCAAGAAATTCACTGCGCCGCTTCGTTAGACTGCACTCTTGGGACGCGGTAGGAAGAGAGCCGTAAAGCCGTTGCATGGGTAATATTGGTTTGATTGCTTTGCCGTGTTACAATAGATGTCATTGATCTACAATCCTAATATCGGCTTTTATGACATGCCAGGATGAATAATAGTTTGTAATTTGCGTAGGATAAACTAACTGATGGTAACAAATTAGAGTATACTAATTTGTACACTTTCACATTTTACAATCTCTGTCAAGTTCGCATTTTTTTTATTTTTCAGGCACACAATACCTTAGAAATTAATATCGTGTCGTAGACTTTTATGTTGGAATATTCGTAGGCATTATAGGTAAACTAAAGTTTTCTAAATCTTGTCAAAGAATAACATTTATCTCTAGTCGCAATACCGCCAGGAAGTTAGGCTTTGTCACCTTTCTATTAACACTTTTATTACCATATTATTAATACTTATAACTACAGTAACACAGAGTACAATTCAGTTAGACATACCTATAAACTCGTGGTTGAGCAGGAACTCGGCGGTGGCCCTCTCCTGGGGGTTCTTGATGAGGCACTGGCTCACGAAGTCTATGAACTCCGGCGACCACTGGTCCGGCTCTCTGAAGGAATACATAACATTACATAGACTTGGTTGAAAAAGTGTACATCTATGCAATGGCTAAGGTCAATTGTGGACATATCAAACCTACGGCACATTAGATAGACATCGCCTAAAGTGGCAGCCGGTGTTTCATATTAGTCTGAAGAATAGACTCGTTTCCTCACATGTTAGTTAGTCGCCATGTCCCTAGTCCTAGAGATGTTTTTTAAAGATTGTGAAAAATATATTATACAAAATTTCCATTGGTGCTCCAGTCGAGTTACTCGGAATTTTTTATGCATCATAGATATCGTTAGATGCGACTAACTCACCAGTAGTATCCTGAGTCATTATTGAACGATAAGCTGTCCAACATCACTTAAAAACCTCTGTTCCTTACATCTCTCTCCCCAACAATGACCTGTATATCTCAAAAGCTCTTATAAACTTTTCTAACCAATTTTAAGTTATAACGACACAACAATATATGATATCTACAACTATTATTTCATATATTATACCTACAATATATTCAAGACAACTTACCGAAACGAGGGCGGCGGTTTCGTAGGTATCATAAAGATAGCTCGCATGGGATGTATATCTCCGTAGGGCGGTTTCCCCTCCGCCATTTCCAACGCCGTGATGCCCAGCGACCATATATCCGCCACGCAGTCGTAGCCTATTTCCTGGATCACCTCCGGGGCCATCCAGAAGGGCGTGCCTATCACTGTGTTCCTTTTGGCCATTGTATCCTGATTAAAATGTTGGATGTGTATGGTTAATTTTTTCGGGGTAGGGGGATACTTAAAGACATTTCTATATAGTTAGCTAACTTTAGCATAATTTGAAGAACTTTGATAATGAACACTGGAAAAGAGAATTATTAAATAATTAAGAAATTACGTGATATGGCACTCGCTCCATGAAAGAAAAACGCTGAAAGAACAAAAATCTGTGAACGATGGCGATGAACTCATTTTAAAGGGAATAGGAATCTGTTACGTACTGGGTATTCCGTAAGCCACGGGTTTTTATAACCTAAAGACGTTCCACATAACAATAGTGGGAACTAAATCATCTGACAACTCAAAAAATTAACTTACAGTCAACTGTCCAGCCACGCCAAAATCGGCCAGTTTAGCATGACCTTCCGTATTCAACAGGATGTTCCCAGCTTTGATGTCTCTATGGATCTTCCTCCGCCGGTGCAGGTACTCCAGCCCTTTTAAGGTGTCGCATAGGATGGTAGCTATCTCGTCTTCGGAAAGCGTTTTCTTTCGTAGCCGCATTATATCTGATACTGAGCCAGCCCCGCAGTACTCCATTACTATCTGTAATTGTAAAAAAAGGATGTTTAGTGAAATGTAGCTTCTTAAATATTCTGATCTATAGTGGGCATTTCATTATGAATAATCTTTCGTTATACTGATTCTGTTTTGAGTAAGTAGTATGGGACTTATAGTATAAGCTTTAGGAGCCGAGTATAATACATTTATAAAGCTGTAAATATGATCCGTATTAAATTTTCAAGCCACTGAGTTTCAACCAAGTTTGTATATCTACTCAGAGTGTTAAATACTCTTACATTATTCAATTTAGTATTTTGCGAGCATAGATGCACAAATTTTGTTGTTAAGTCAACCCATATCACTAAGTTTCTATAACCATTACTACTCTATAGTAGATATAATATTTAAACCGCTTTCGTCACTGCATCCCATTAATCCTATAGTGTATTCGCGTTAAGAAAATAGTGACGTCATCATTACCCAAACGATTTGACCAATGAGACGTGACAACGAATGTCTGCGATTGGTCAATGTGACTTGTTTTCTCATTTACTCACGTCTCATTGGCCAGTTTAACCTCTGATTATCATGACGTCACTATTTACTTAACGCACTCACCCATAGGTCCGTGTTCTTGAAGTAGCTGCCGTAGTACTTGACCACGTAGGGGCTGTCGCACTGCTGCATGATGGAGATCTCCTTGATGATCTCCTGCAGGTCGGTATCCACTGGCACCTGCTTGATGGCCAGCACCTGCCCAGACTCCTTGTGGAGGGCCTAAGGGTATACATAAGATATCAACATTTATAAAAAGGGTGAGAGAAACATATATATAATTAAGAATATGTAATGTGTCTATTTATATGAATCAACCTAATAAGTAGTGTAATTGCACATAGTGGGACAAGTTAAAATCGGACCCAAGTAGCTAAGGATGTTTATGAAACTTTAGACTATTTTCTTTCTGTTCAATGATTCAATAAAGTAAAAGCTCTACGGTTACAAAACTTCGGGTCTCAAAGTAATTAGTAAACCACTTGGTTTTAACTTGGACCTACCTAAATTAAGGTAGACGCTGCACTAGTATCTTATCAGCTATAATGACCTACTGGTTAAAATGGCTCAAGATTTATGACTTTTATCCGAGATTACAGACGTAAAATGTTTATTAAAGCGTTGTCTTTTTGAAGCAGTCACGTGTACAGTATCGTTGACCCTGTAAAGTTGGTCGAACATCTTTGCCAAATTCACTAGATATACAACTACCCAAGATGGTAGTACTAAGCTTATTATCACTTGAAGACAAGAAATACGACATTGAGGAATACGTAGACTCATTGGATCATGTATCTACGAAATATTGTCCATAGACAAATTGTGAAAAACACATAATCAAGTATAATAGTTACTAAACGTTACCTTATAAACACTGCCATAGGACCCTTCTCCTAGCTTACAGATAATGTCGAATACTTCTTCTGGCTGTCTCGTCAGACTCTCCTCTGACAGCTTTTTCAGCTCACTGAAATAAAATCATACAAAGTTATTTTATAATACGGGAAAAAGATAAAGGTAGATCTCACAACAGCTTTCATAAAAAGGTAAAGTTGGTTACATTTTTAATAATAATATTGGGAATCGACACCTAACTATATATAAGACTGATTGGCAGAAAGAATAATATAATAGAAAAATAGGTAGGATAGATAATGATAGACAGAATAAGATAATAGAGAAATGATGGATAATAGTTTAATCAAGTCACTTCTAGTTCACCTTAAATTTAAGGTCAAAGATTAAATTGCCAATTGATATTTACCAAAAACGCGAATATTACAATTATACACAGTATAATAATTATTATGGGCGTTCCTAAAAGTCTAACCTAACTACATGGTTTACTAATAACAATTCATATAATTACAGTGTGAAAATTATTTATAACTTCCTGTTACCACCTTTGTTCTGAACTCTCATGATTACGTACACAATCGTTGTATACAATTATAATACTTTTGCGAGATTGACGATTGGGGCACATATGATTCACATTTAATCACATATATGTTGTATAAAGTTGCTAAACCGTGGCGGTGCGGGTAACAAGAGTATCAGATTAATGGTGGAGATGACGTAAGATCACAACATAGCCTGAACGTGTAGATAACAGAGATTACTCTTTGTTTGAAGTATATGAGCAATAATTCACACTTATACGCTTATTAGTGTAACTTAGTAGCTTGAAATAAAAGAACCAAATATAGTATATTTTATAAGTTGTGGATACGATTATATAAGTTTAATCTTTTGCAAAAACTCTATGAAAAATATATTGTACTAACTATATAGTTACGTAGATTTTTCTCGGATTTAAAATTCCTACGAATTAGATTTTACTATGATTGTTTATACTATTGTAAGTCAATCAATTTATAATTAAATTATCAAAACCGTTGAGGTTAAATTATAACAGTGAAGTTAAACCGTTTATCTGTGTATGTATCTATCTGTGAGTTCTTATAAATGGTCTATTATTTCTACCTATTTTCTGTATTCTGTATTTTATGGCTGTTAGTTCTCCTATAAATAAATAAATAAATCTATAATTCATTCAACACTTTAATACATAATCTCCATGCATATCATATTTTATGGCTGTTAGTTCTCCTATAAATAAATAAATAAATCTGTAATTCGTTTAAAACATATTTTAATTCATAATCTCCATGCTTAGCAACATAAACACACCCGGGAGCTCCCTCAGTCTCGTCCATCCCGTGTCTCCGTTCCTTGCAGGTGCCGCAGCGGAGGGTGGGAGGGCCACCTTCCCACAGACCCTTTTTGTAGAAGACCAGACGGCCTTCCGAATCCATGAACACTACTCTAACCGCTCAGTAATCATTAAATTTAGGTAGACACTCAAATCACTTTTGTAGTTTCACATGATGTATTGGAATATATGTGAATTGTTATATTTATGCTTAAGCTTGCATCATTGAAATGATAGATATAAATATGTACTTATATATATTTAATTTCTCTTTAAGGGTAAGATAGGGGTGGACAAAACCTCGAAGTCATAATATATCTTAGGCAGAAGCTAATCTTAGGAATTGATAACCGATTATAATGTTGACTAATGCGGATTGCTTTTAAGAAAAGTATTTAGATCATTTATTGGGTAAATACTTCTCCAATATTAAATTAGCGCGATCACAGCACACATATCTATTATAGTTCAGTAATTTTATCTATTAATTAAGTCATCACCATGTGGCCAACGGGAAGCGATAAAAATAATCACCAACACCGCTTTGGAATTTTAACAAAAATACATACACATTACGACCATAATCTATGTGGAGTAGTTTCATAGTTTCAATCACGTGTGGTATAAAAACACATATGTTTTGTTTCCCATGCTAGTTTAAGAAGTTAATAAAACGCGAACTAGCTGGTTTTCTTTTAAGATGTTGTAGGGACTACGGTTCTGTCCACCCCTGTTATCGTTAACAACGAGGTTAACATTGTATAGATGTACTTTCGTAAAACTATTATTCATATCTTCGCAATGTTCACTTCACTCTCTTATAACTGGCACTTTATTTCGTAAATATTATACTATCTGAGTATTAACTAAATTCCGAATGACAAATTATTCCTAAACCACCACATCACTATTCTGACATAACCTCTTTCTAACCACCTCTTTGCATAACAAAACGTAACACCAAAAAGGCAAAAGACAACATCGGTATGCCAAAAATACCCCGCCGTACGACACGAGTTATTTATACGGTTACATTCGCATCACTAGAGTCGAGGAAACCGCCCTTCCAGCCAATGACCTGTTATCCATAAATACATAATCAAGAAAAAACAATTCAGTATATACATAATTTGTTTACTAATGTTTTGCATTGCTTGTGTTGTTAATTCTTGAAAGAACCATGTATATGTAGTCATTGCATCCAAAAAACATGTACATATTTTGTGAGTGAGTACTATTGGCTGAGCTTTGGCATATCATAGTCTTTGGTCACCCAAAGCGCATTTTATACCTTATAGTCAGCACGTTACGTAACAGGCGAGTGACAAGACTTATGACCTTATATATCGTATCGTCGTCTATACACTCGAATTCAAAATAGGCAAGTATCTGCGGAGTTTTTGTCCAACATAGAAATCATGTAATAACTACGGAAAATTACGGGACAAATGGGTGAAAAAAAATGGACAAGCGAACTTCGGACATAAATCCTCTCAGAGTGTACGTTGGTTCATATTATGTTTATTAAAAAAGAAAATGCTGTTATATCATATAATTTAAAGCTTTTTACATTGCGTTCGGGTGTAATCCACATTTTAATGTGATCAAACTACAGTTAGCTTCGTTTTATGCATGGCTTATAATTGGCGGCGGTAACAGATATGTCTACAAGTAATTAAAAACAAAATGATGTGATGTTAATAGACCCTGACATATTTTGTACGTGGGTGTATACGGCTAGTTAATAATACAAGAGTCACGACGGTATATGTTCTGAGTTAAAGCTTTTTGAGTAACTTAGTAAAACTTCATTAGCTAGAAAGGTTTTTAGTTATTTATATGGGTTTAGAATGGAATATAACCAGTTGCTTACTTCGAGGTTTTCAGAATCACGCAACTTAGGAACTGAGCGTTTTTTTTAAATATCTCGGGCCGATAAGTTAGATCCACCGTCATTCAAGAGTTCAGACATGTTTGTCTCCAACAAAACTAAACGTGACAACATTTGAACAAGTGATAATTACATACTACATAATTTAGTATTACATTCTTTATTTTTTATATAGGTGTGAACAAACAATACTTAGGTACTAGTTGAAGCAGGGTTAAAATTAGCATGTTGGTTTGTTTTTTCGCAACATTTCGTCATGCTTACGCGTCATCATCTCTGTTACGAAGAAGACTTTAGACTGTTCAAGATGACTTTACTATTTTATCTGCATATTCATTTGTACGTTTTACCTAAAAGCCTAAAAAATACTGTTTTACTCTGTCTCCTAGATAGTTATATCGGGGTTGTGCTTGGTATGGAACAGATACTGACTTATATAGTTAGCTGTGTCCGTATCATTCTTTTCAGTTTTTTTCTTGCCATTTTAGACTAAAAGGTATCACTATAGTAATGGTGTAAATGGCTGTTTAAACTTTAGTCTTTACGAATGTGTAATGAACGCGCACATTAATAATTATTTTTAGGGTAATCGTTTAATTAATCTTTTTTATTGACAATTACGAATACCGACGTTTGTTACTGAAAGTAAACGTATTAGCGTAGATAATTAGAATCTAACGTTAAAATGATAATAATCACGACCACTATCCCTTACAGCATCAACAGAAGTCTCGTTAAGTTATTCAAAATTGAACCGACATTTACTAGACCACCTACTCAACAGGTGTTATGCCCATTGCCTATCCCGATAAACAGGCCAAGTAGTACCTTAGCCAAACATGGCAAATGGACACAAACGCTATCCGTACGAGTGCTGAATCACCTTGGGCGAGCTTTGGTGAGTTGCTAGGTCATCGCCCCCCTGACCCGTGATTCGCGGTGCGGTTTCGGTATCGCCTCGTATTTAGGCCACTTCCAAGAGACTATGGACGAGATTATGACTAACTTAAATACGTAAGCTTTCGTACTTTTATCCCTTTTTAGGCTGTACCGAAAGTTCTAGACATTTAGTATATAAATATTGGATTTTTATTACAATGCGATACTTAAAGGTACTCTCTACTATGTTTATTAAAAACCAGAATAGAACAGAAATAATAATTTGGAGCTGGAGCCATACGAAAAATTTACTTTACCAAACAGCTAATGCTACCGTAAAAATGACGAAGGGTTATATCATAGTAGTTAAATTACGTAGTACATAACTATGCAATAACTGTGTGCTAACGTCAATGCCACCTTACCATATTAAAGATTAAACCAATATTTGAAAGAAATTGATGATGTGATATACTGTGACAAACAATATGCAAAATTTCATGACTGTATAATTATTTAATTCCTTTTGTAATTGCTTTTGTGCTAATCAGATACCTGAAGTTCACCAGTGTGAAGATACAAAATATATTTATTTAATCAATTCAAAATAAAACTATTATTTACAATAAAAAAAAAGAAAACAAATAAAATAAAACTTTAAAGGAAAAATATCTCCTTTAGCTCATCGCTGTGAGAGAAAGGCACAGTCCCCAACAAACTGGCAACATTACCTCTCTGAATGGCCAAACTAATGTGTTCACCATATTTTTGAAAAGTTGTCTATCAAAAGACTAACCTTTATTTAAAATACGGAATGGGTGATTTTTGACCACATCACATCTAACCTTTACCCAAGGGAATGGTTACAAACTGTTTGTTGTTTTTAATTAAAAATGAAGTGTAAACTGAGAAAATGTAAATAGAATAATTTATCATGATCATAACAATCTCTGTATGTCATACATTTTCCCAGTTAAGGAGGACACATTAGGGACTGAAAATCTAAACATTTATACAAGTTAAGTAGTATGTGGTTAAACATCACTTACTACACAATTCTATATTCCATATGGATGTGTTACTGACTAATACATTTATTCCTGAAATATTAATTGTGATTAATTGAATATATTATCACTTTATTTATATAATTCCGCAAGTGAACATTCTTCTTATTAACATAATCAATATTTGAAAACAGGCACATACCAATACTTATACTACACTGCGCTAGGAAATTAATTAATTGAATTTTTTTTTTCTTATTCTTGTTTTACAATAAAACCATTTTTATAAAACAATGTTTAGAGAAATAATGGACTTGTTCACTGCTAATCTCTGTTGTTATACTTTGTCAACCACTTGACCTTATTTAACCCATAACAATTAAGTTTCATATGAACTTTAATAATTTGAAAATGCTTAAAATTGTTTTTCTTGCCTCATATATTTCTAGAAAATTGTAGAGTAGTATTTTTCAGATTTGTTTATTGAAATTGCTTACTAATTTGTTGTCTCCCTAAATGTCAATTAATATAACAAACCCACTGAAATAGATTTCTCAAACTCAATATTTGTATTGAACATTGTCATCAGTACAAATCACTTTTTACCATAGATTATAAATTTAACAATTCACAAATAAATCACAATAAAAATCAAACCTCTTCTTTTACACAATTTTGAAGCATATATTATAAATTGAACCCAATACCAAACTTAAATTCAAGTGAAAAGTATTTTGTGGAATATTACAAATGCAAAAACCTTCCATTTACGTGGATCCCAATCTCGACAGGTAATAACAAAATATTTGATGTAAAACTCACCTTTTAGATGAAGACTCCTCATTAACCTTAGGTGTATATTCTTCAGTCATTTTGTTTATAGTTTCTTTGAACTAAATGATAACATAAGAATAAATAAACACAGTATTGTTTCCCAACAAAATGTTCGAGTCTGCTGAAATTTTAAACAATATATATTGACAGTTTCAGTTCCTCAAAGATTAATATTCCCTACACTCCACAAACAAACACAACGAAGCAAAGAAAGGAAAAAATGTAAATTAATTAGAGAACTAAATGATCAAATAAAATCCAATAGCCAAATAGAGAAAAAAGCGTCAATGAACTTCATGAAAGCAGAGAACGGTGTTCAGGACAAGAAGCAATCTGTCACCACTGCCAAACTTGACATTGTTTTTGACATTCCCTAATCAATGGGTCTGGAGCTGCGTTTACCATATCTTAATGCCAGTAAAGCATCGATCAAGGCAGAAACAAGTACGAAACAAAATATTTTATCTACGATTTTAAACGGGTGAGTTGAGATATAAGCTTGATTTAATACATTTGAGTAAGCAGACGATACTTTTTTACGGTATACTACAATGACATGAAACTATTAACTTGTCTCTAAAATACTTGTGGAGTCGCTAATGATTTATCAGTTAACTGAAATAATGGAATAAAATTACTTAAGGATTGTAATGTGCAACGCATTTTCATATTTGGATAGAATATGATCAGACTCATAAAATGAAAAACTTGTTTAAGAATATCTGAAACTGTCTTGTCAAAAATTTGGTTTTTGTAAAAAAAGCTATGTTTAAAATTTCAGCAGATTAAACTTATACTGATATGAATAATATGACGAAGTAAATATTAAGTTTCATATAATGAATAAAATTTGAATGGATTGATTACTTATTTATGATTTTTTGCGTATATTGTTTGCAAACCATTATCAATACATAACTTTATCTAGGACTTGGATCATTTAAACACACCATCGTAACCATAGTAACATTAATAACAACAATGTATGTTCCATTCATAAAAATAACCTTGAAATATATTGGAATATTTATAAACACCGGCAATATTTATATGAATACTAGTTTTGTGTCATAGTGGAACATAGATAACCTGAATATTGAATACACAAAATATGCAATTTTTGTAATCAGTTTTGATCCAAAGGTTTTTATATTAATAAATCGATTTATGTTGTATTGAACAAACAAAGGCGGCAGGCGCTATCTTGCCCAAGCGGGAAACAATAGACGAGTGAATAGTTTCTTAATTATGTTTAAGAATACATTTCAGTCAGGGTTTCTGTCTGTTCTTTACAGCATTGGAAGTAAACCGCTGCAAATATGGGACAAGAAGGTACGAAACGGTCATATAAAAAGAATAACAGACAGTGATATTCAGAGTTTAGTTTTGGAAATCGTCGGCACCAATGTGAGTACAACGTACATTACGTGCCCGGCTGACCCTAAAAAGACTCTGGGAATCAAGCTACCGTTTCTTGTTATGATTATAAAAAACCTAAAGAAATACTTCACGTTTGAAGTTCAGGTGAGTTTATTTATGTTTTCGTTTTCTTAAACCGCTGATAGCATTCTAACCTCAAAATGACGTTTATTTTTGTTTACCCACAAAAATATAGGCACTCTTTATTAATAATAATTTAACTTCTCGACATAAAGAGCCTTTAATTGCTTTACAAGTCGATCTATTTTAGCCTGGATAAAGGAATGCAGTCTAAGGACCAACATCTTCCTAATCCTTATAATGAGGTGGATAACTACTTTTACTAATATTTATAAATATTTATCCTTTAGAAAGTAAAAACTTTCTCACACTACTTTTAACACTTAATGGCAAACCATAAATCTATTTTAGCCTGGATAAAGGAATGCAGCATATAAATGTTTCTTACCTCACTCACATCTCTGAAGAAGGTTTCACATCTAATATCATCTGTTCTTCTTCACACTTGATATGTATAATTTTTCAAGACTTTCTATAGATTTTCTTCGTAGCCCTCCTTTCATCCATCCTACTTTTCCACATGCTCAAACCTTTACATCTTATCACATCTTTACAGCATCATTCAACTATCACGCTATTTTGTACCAAATCTAAAAGCTTATGATTAACCACAACAGGCAGCCATTACTAATTATATTACTGGAACTTAACACCAAGTGAATTATTATCAAACCTATCATTTATTTTACGATTAATTCATCTTTTTCAGGTCTTGGATGACAAGAATGTGCGCAGAAGATTTCGTGCTAGTAATTACCAGTCCACAACACGGGTGAAACCGTTTATATGCACAATGCCCATGAGGCTAGATGATGGCTGGAACCAGATCCAGTTCAATCTCGCAGACTTCACTCGGAGAGCTTACGGCACAAACTATGTTGAGACGCTAAGAGTTCAAATACACGCAAACTGCCGCATAAGAAGGGTCTACTTCTCAGATAGGCTGTATTCTGAAGATGAGCTCCCAGCGGAGTTCAAGCTGTTTCTGCCAATACAAAACAAGGCGAAAGCACCCATACCTACGTAACACTGTTTAGCCTATGACACCTCTAATTATAAGATGACAAAAATAAAGAAAATCTCCCTTCTTATATTGCTTTTTATTTATATCATATAAGTCAGACTGCCTCTCCACAATAAAAGAGGGAGTATGTATACACAAGTTGTGAAGTATATGTATGTATGTAAGTGATTGCTCTTGGTTTGGTGCAATCCATCACCTTTAAAAAGCCTCTGCTACATTGATAGTAATGTCTATAGTAACTAAAGAGAAAAAAATGACTCCGAACGCGATATACTGGACCTAGAGAATATTATTTTATGATCAGTTGTGCAGAGTCTAAATAGTGAAGGGTCTGCATAATTATTTTACAATAATACAGACAGACCAGTGAATGCATTAGTAAAACGAAATAACGCTCAATGTTTACAATCCAAGAACGACGAGTTGGTGATGAATTAATAAAAAGGAAACTCGTTAATATAATTTGGTTTAAATTCAGGGAAATAAATCAAATTGAACGTGTAATTCAGAAACTGAAATGCTCAAACTAGTAAAGAACGTATCCCTAAATAAGGTTGTCTGTAACAATGTAAAATTGTAATGTGAATTTGTTTATTTCAAATGTGTAATTTTGTAGTTGTAGATCTGATGCATGTCTAATGCTAACATCTATACAACAAAAATTACGTCAGTCAAATTGGATAAAAAAATATAGGTTAGAGTACCCGCCACATAGGGTGGCAGTTGAAGGCGTCGCCACAGTCGCGTAATCCAGTGTTGCCAGTAAACACGCCAAAACTAGCACTCACTGTGCCATACGGCTCGATACATTATATTGAGGTTTCATTTGTAACGATCTTTGGTTGCAGAGCTATAAACTCAAATAAAACAAATTAATATACCAAAGTCAAAAGTCAAAATATTTTTATTCAAAATAGGCCCTAGCATAAGCTCTCTTTGAAAGTTATTTTATGATCTAAGTACAAATTAAAAAAACTATATATTGACAAAAGGAATATATATGAGTGAAGTGGAAGGGCGGTTACGTAGGGGCCGGCCTAATAAGACATATATGTAACAGTCAGATAGACGCTATATTGAAAAAAGGTGACGTTAGGAGTACCTATAACCGCCGAGAGTGTATTAGAGAATGTATGAATGTCAATGAAGCGAAAGTGGTCTGTCAGGATCGGGACAAATGGGGATCCGTGATCTCTGCCTACCCCTCTACAGGGAATCAGGCGTGATGTGTATGTATGTATGTAAAAAAACTATTTCAAACATGGCACTGAGCATTGTCTTTACATATTTTTACCGAGGTTAGTTCACCAACCATTTCGGCTGCTCAAGATGCCACGTCATGAAGACCACGACCGCTCTGATAAGAGCGTAACGATTGAGAAGAAGAAGTTCAGCGGAGACCCTTGGAGAAGAACTAACAAGAAACTCCAGAAATCAATTTATTATAATCACCCTTAACAAACATAAAAATTACAAAGAGTGGGCAAAAAACACAATGCTGGTAATACTAAATTTACCTTTCATACAAAATAACACGCAATGGCGGAAACGTCAAATTTAGTTCCAAGTTTGGCTACTGCCACCGTATGTGGCGGGTACTCTACGTTTATTTAGGTTGAAATGGCTACGAATTTGTTTAAATATTTAGCTATTTATTTCTTTATACATATAACAAAATGTAGTGCCAACGATATTCTAGGATGCGGTGGATTTGTAAAAAGTCACGCTAGCCTAGATTTTTCTAAAATCGAGATCGGATTGTAAGTTAACCTAAAAACTTATATGTAACCTTATTTTATTATCAGATTAACATAAATATTTTCATAATTTACTTATAATACAAAGAATATAGTCGTCATCTTTTGTTTTTATAGCTTTTCAAAAGGACCTTCTCACAAGAAACTGACTTATGATTAATTTACAGATACACCAAAGATGGTACATTAAAAGAAAAGACTGAGTGTGCTCCAACCAATGGATACTATTTTCTGCCCTTATACGAAAAGGGAGAGTACTATCTCAAGGTCCATCCGCCAGCAGGCTGGAGCTTCGAACCTTCAAGAGTTGACTTATCAGTGGATGGTAGTACTGATGCTTGTTCCACTGGTCAAGATATAAATTTCGCATTTAATGGCTTTGGAATCACAGGAAGGGTGGTCACAGCTGGTCATTCTCAAGGGCCTAGCGGTGTGACAGTGAAGCTGATTAGTAAGAATGGAGATAAGAGAGAAACAGTCACTTCATCTAAGGGTGATTTTCATTTCACACCAGTTATTCCTGGAACTTATACTTTAGTGGCTTCTCATCCCAAGTAAGTGCCTGTTTTTGATTTCTTCTAGTTATGTATATTGTTATTAATATAGGGGCTGTTAAGCCACAAAGTGCTTTTAGTGTTAAAGCAGTTTAACAGTATCTATTAGTTTATTAGTTCATTAATGGGTGATTGTATTGAAAATATTTAATATTGTTATTAAGAGTATTCATAACTATTTCATTTGATTAACAGCTTCTTAAAAAAAGTAATTCTTTGTTTTATTCTGTAATATTTTAGTTTTCTCTACAATATTGTTTTGTTTCTTTACAGATGGAAACTAGAACCCTCTGAAGCCCTAGTGAATGTGAAGGAAGGTAACACTGCCCTTCCTTCTGGATCATTGACAGTCAGAGGTTATGATGTAAAGGGCTCTGTGCACTCCAAGGGAATACCCATGGCTGGGATGTATGTGCTTCTTTATTCCAAAAAGGTAATGTCTTAAAACTGTGATATATACAAGATGTAGGTTAATATACACAATAATATAACCTTGAATAAGCTCAACCTGTTAGTAAAACAAGTAGCTTACATTTTATACATACACCTAATTCACATCTATATTCTTACAAAGGGATATGAAATATATTACTATTAATAACATACATAACATACGCTTCACGAGTTGTGTATACACACTCCCTTTTTTATTATGGCGGGGTAGTCAGAGGCTTGAATGCCCTTCTCCGAAATTTTGAAGGCATGTCAGGTATGGGTCATTCGAAGCCCGCATATCACTAGATAGACAGCACCCAACGTGATAGGCAGTGAACCATATCGCCGTATATAGGCACTGACTATTACCTATCCTGAGGGATAGGCAGGTTTCCTCACAATGTTTTCCCTCACCGTTAGCAACTGTTAATTATGTATGTTAATGAAAAAAACACATTTAAATTTCATTCATTGGTACATGCCAGAGTCGGATTTGAACCTAGAACCTTTCTCATAAGAAGTCCGAGGTCCTACCCACTGGGCTACAGCCGCTTAATAATCTAATTATATTATACTATTAATCTAAATTAGTATTTTAGTAAATTTCTCAATGCTTAACTCTTAACTTATAAATTTACTTTTCAGGATAACCTAAAATTCAGAGTGGAAGGTTGCAAAACAGGTTTACTGAAGGATGTCACAGATGCTCCTATTTGCTACTCAATAACTGACAATGCCGGAGAGTTCAGCTTTGGTCTTGTGCCAGCTGGGGAGTATAAGTTGGTGGCATTGGCCAAAACTCCCGGACAGAGTGTGGTCACTTATAATGTGAAGCCCGAGTCAGTGCCATTTAGCATTCTTCATGACAGCCTCTATATTAAGGATGCTTTTGAGGTAAGTTCTCTAATGGATCTCAACAAATATTAAAAGTTAGAGCCTTTTTAAATCCCTGACTCAAAAAGGCTCAAATTTGGTCCATGCTAGTTTCTTTTTTGAACTCTGTGATGAGCGTTTGAGTAAAAGTTATTATTTTTTAAATGTCTAATTGGCATCTTAGAATTTGTTGCAATATTTCACATAAGTCTTATAATTTTGTGTCATAAAAGAAACCTCTGATACCAGATACAGCCCTCTATTTTTTAACTCATTATTTCAAGGTGGTTGGAATGCTGGTGTCTGGTGCCACATTAACAGTGTCCAACGCCCGGGTGCTGGTGGATGGGCAACCCGCAGCCATCACTGATGGTTCTGGACGCTACACCCTACCCTCCTTGGCTCCTGGAACTTATACTATCAGTTTTGAACATGGTAAGTACACTAGTGTAGTTGCATAGTTGGAGCAATGACTTGAAGTGGATTATTTTTGTCTCTATATTCTTATTGGTATGGCTTAAAAGATGACTAATGTAGATAGTGTCTTTGGTTTGCACATAAATATTAATTTGGACTATTTGTTAATGAAGACTACTTTAAAAATTTATAAACTTCTGTTATTCTCCAATACCGCAGGAACAACTACTCCGTTCACTCACTTCTTTGTACACCTTTTCAGAGGTTGAAGATGTAATGTTTATATTTTGTGGCTATTTACAGAGGACTGTCAGCTACAAGAAGTAAAACTGACTATATCTAACACTGGAGCAGTCACCTTGCCTAGCGCTAAGGTGGAAAAGTGGAAGGTGAGATACATATAACATTACTACATCCCTTACAGAGTTTTGTAAATACCCATGTTAATCTGCAAATTTTCGAAATAATGTTACTTTTTAATTACAATAATAATATATTATATTTACATAATCACAGCTTTCATTGAATTGAATTATTAATGTCATAAAAGTGAATAGTTTAGTGATTTCATTGAATATATATTAGTACACCTTTTTACTATTGGGCTATATTCTCTGAAATTTCTGACTCTCTCGAAAAAATTAATGGGTTGGAAGCTTATTTGTCGTGTTTTTATTTATAAGGTATGCGGCACAGTCACTCCTCAAGATCCAAGGAATGTTCTCATATTGAACGAGCAAGGGAAACTGGTGGAGACTGTTCCTATTTCACCAGATGACAAAGGTAAACTATTATAATTATCAGCCTTCAATATTGGCCTCAAGTAGCTTACAATGTCTCTGTAAGTTTAGGGCATCTTGTTTTGGATCAATGATTTGCTAAGTTAGGACAAAAGGAACCATACTTTCATAGTTATTTTAAGATTCTTAGTTCAAGTTAGGTTGTTTGTGTAGCCTGAGCGGTTTTCAGAGTTGCTACAAAAGGACATCCAGAAAAAATATAATTTATGTATTCTTGTTTCAGGCAAATGGTGTACACATCTTAAACCTGGAGTATACACGGCAAAAGTTGAACTGACCGAAACGGAAAAGAACGAAGGACTACAGTGAGTATTATGACTATAAATAGAGAGACAAATACTAACGAGCTTTAACACTTCCGGGTGTCTACCTCTGCAATTGCTGGCTTAGTTCGATTAGGTTTCCTCACGATGTTTTCGGTCACAGTGAAAATCTAGCCTATAATACTTTTTGGTTCGTTCGAGTAGGTTTCCTGATGAATATAAGTCCTTTTACAAACGCAAGAGTCAAAGTTGTTATAGCCATGTCTTCATCGTACCAGAAAAAGCCATTGTTAGAGATGGTTAGTCCATAAGTATTCATAGTTCTGACAGGATAAAATATACTGAGGGATTACTAGATATTCTTGTTATTTTTATTCTCACCAAATCTTGAATGATTAACAAAAAATCCTTTCATTCTCTTCTCTCAAAGTGACCTCCTTTACTAAACATATATTTACATTTCCACCCATATTATTATAGGTTCTACCCAATAACCCAATCAGTGACGGTGCGTAACTTCGCGGTGCGCGACCTGTCCTTCTCGAAGGTGCTGAGCCGCGTGGTGGGCGAAGTTAAGGGGCCGAAGCCACTGCCCCCGCTCACGGTCACGCTCAAGCACACGGCCGCCACCACGGCCATGACGGCCACGGTTAAAGGTTGGTAATGGGGAATTAATTAAGGAATGTACCCTTACTATATTACGTAACTAAATTTACATAAGTCCCGTTAGTTATTAATAGTGAATATAAATCGCAAATCTCTTAAAACTATAACTAAATTTATGTATGAATTTGTATATTGAAAGACTACATAAATGGCTTGATCAACACAAACATACGTGCGTGTGATTGGCTGACAATACAAATAATCCTCGGTCATTTTAAACGTAACTATCACAGTTGCAATTACCAAAATTTATATTGAATGTTGATAATAGGGAGCGCGGTAGTCAGTGGTCACCCAATAATTTAAATGAAAACCCAATCCCTGATTTGATTCCTACGACATTAATGTTGAACTGTAATTCAATACATTCCTTTAATCTAATGCGTCATAGGATTCCCCGTATAGAAAGCCAACTAATTATCATTCCAATTACCTCACAGATTAGGTAACTAGCATATTTATATCATTTTCCCACCATTTAATCGATCCATCTCTAACTCCAGCGGACGGCACCTACGTATTCCCGTCAGTGGGCGGTGGCAAACTGGAGTTGCGAGCGAACGAGGAACGCGCCTGCTGGGCCGCCCCCAAGCACCAGATTTCAGTGGCCACCGCAGAGGTGCGGGCGCCCGACCTCGTTCTCACTGGGTACCTGGTGCACTTTGAAGCGTCGCATGATACGCAGGTAACTAAAGATAGTATACATTTCGCGATCTTTACCTTTATGGGGTTTAGAGTTTCGTGAGTCTATCTTCATAATTTAGGTAATAACCATGATGGTAGATATGTTTACTATGGTACATATACAATTTTGAATAAACTTTTTTGCCTGTTCTTCTATCCTGGCATGATGTATTGTAACTTCTGTATGTCTATACATGGTACACATAATGAAAGTCTAAATTTATCTATGTATAGACTATATATCACTACAGTATCTACAGACATTATCTTTCATACCCATACTTTTCCAGATCGAATACAAAGCAAAGGACGGTGCAACCGGCACCTTATCAGTAGCAGCCGGGGCGTCTACCCGCTGCGTGCCTCCCGGCGCCGTCACCCTCAAAGCCAAGTCCTGTCACCTGTTCTCACAAGGAGAGCATAGCATTGTCAATGGATATGAGCCTGTTGTGGTATGTAGTCGTTTACATACATACACACGCTTCACGACTTGTATATACACACTCCCTTTTTTATTATGGCGGGGTAGTCAGAGGCCCATCTTCGAAATTTCGAAGACATGTTAGGTATGGGTCATTCGAAGCCCGCGTATCACTAGATAGACAGCACCCAATGTGATAGGTAGTGAACCGTATAATACCAAAAATAAAACAAATACTTTAAAAACGATCATTTCTTGCGGTTGTAGTCAAAAGTCGTTGGACACTCGGTAATTGCCTCGGACCACCTCAACTACAGGTGTTAATCAGAAAGTCAGTAATGTAACCCTAATGTGAGGAGGGGTAAACCGTATCGCCATTTACCGACGCTAAATATTACATGTTCAGAGGAATATGTATATCCTCACTACGTTTACTTAGTTAATGAAATGAAATGAAAATCTTTTTACTCAACATAAGGATATTAAAATCACTTTGAAACGTAAAAAAAAACATTTTACATAAAAAATATCTCATTAACATAAACTCGTACATTGAAAACAAGAAAAAATGTTATACTTTGAGCTACAGTTACTATTTTGATGTTCTTCTTTACTACCTTAACTAATTCACCCATTGTATTGCAGAAAGTGGTGCTAAAAGCCATCGCCCACTCAGCTGACATCCGCGTGACGTCACCAGCTGAGCTGCCAGACCTAACCCTCTCCATCGAAGTGGAAGGGAAGAAGACGGAGGAAGTTAAGCCGCAGAAGGAGCAGAGTGAGAACAAGCTGTTTGTGTACAAGTACAGCCTGTTCTTGGCCGAGGTGAGTGAATTGATTGTTATTTACTTTACGTGTATAGACAGAGTAACTTACGATGTTTTTCTCACCATAGTAGATATGATATTACAAAATAGGATTAGGAACAGACCAAATATTACTGATGATATGTTCATACTAATTTTAATGGTTATGGTGACCAAGATAAACACTGTCACTAATGGACTTCAATGTAGCTTATTACACATTATTGAAGTCATACATCAAAACAAGAGACATTACCTATATAAATGTACTTGTGAGCTCTTTTATCTACATATAAACACACGCCTTTTATCTATATATTTAACATCCCTTTCCAATTCCAGAACGAAAAAGCGACTATCACCCCTAAATCTTCAAAGGCAGTGTTCCCTCCCGCCCAAGTGGTAGTGGGCAGCAGCCAGTGCCAACCCAACGCCGCCACTATTGCAGGCAGGGCGGCGTTCACGCTGAGAGGACGCACCAACCCCCCTACTAAGGGGGTTACTGTTAACTATACTGCTGGTATGTGGGTAATTTGCTAATAATATGTGAGGGGTATAGAATCAAACACAGCTAAATCCACTTTTGGTGATTTGCCACAAAATAAAAAAAACGTTTCAAAGTCTTGTAAGCTGATAATATTTAATGAAAACTACCCCAAAATACGTATAACATGTAACATTAGCTCTTGGGATAGTAAATTGAACTATATTAACGATGGTTTTTTTTTTATTGTATTATTAAAATCCACTTAGCTGCTTTTGATTGTATTGAAAGTTGAGTTACCATAGTTTTTACATCGAACACTTAGAGGTAAAATTTAAGTAGATGGCGAGTACGTTTGGTAAATTTATTGCTGTTTATAGACATATATGTATTCTAAATAGTAGGTTGGTAGGTTTGCTAGCTAACTTCCATTACCGCGTCCATGTGCACCTAGTAATCTATCCTAAATCTCATCAGGTCCAGTTTGGAAACTTTGATGACTTATTGGTTGCTAAAGCCCACAAATGGCATCCCTTAACGCTGTTAAAACCGTTATCGCTATTTTTTCGAGTGTTTTGTTATATCTATTTACTTTGCACGTGCTGGATATGTATATTCTATTCAACTAACCAATCTCACAATTACTTTAATTAAGTTTATTTATTCCCAGATGACGTGCACATATCAACGGAAACAGACGCGCAGGGTTACTACACGATAGGGCCCGTAGCATCCGACGCTAAATACACCATCACCGCCGCCAAGACTTCATACGCTGCCACCGTGAAGGAAAATGGGGATATCGAGATGCGAAAGCTGGCAGAGATCAGGGTGCGACTGCAGGATAGCCAGGTTGGAGCGTTGTTAGAGGTGAGTGGGGTACTAGGGGTTATTCTTATGGATTATTGATACTAAACCTTCCGGGTTATGAGGAGGTTGTGACAATCTCCGTTGTCGTCATTGTGAAAAACAAGGGTGTCGTAAACTTTGTTTCAGGTAATATCCACGTGAAGTTTTAGATATGTATTTGCAAAATAGGTTTATTTGTGTAAATGGTACGTCACTCAATATTAGTCCCTACATCGTGAGAAAACGTCAAAATAAGAATAGTAATAGTACCAACCGTAAATGGAGATTGACTCTGTTACATTGCGTCTTATAAAGTATATTTCAGAGCTGACTTTGTAGATATCCTGAATAGAATATATTTTTTACATATAGAATCCTGAATTTTATATCTCTATTTTCCCCACCAGGGTGCGCTAGTGTCCGTAAGCGGTGGTTCGTACAGGCGTACACAAGCCGCGCGTGTCGGTGAAGCAGTGTTCAGCGCCCTAGCTCCAGGCCAGTACTACGTGAAGCCTCTCATGAAGGAGTACAAGTTCGCCCCACCCCACCACCTGCTCGATGTACTTGATGGCAAGACGCATAATCTGACGTTGAGGTAACGTTTGTTATTGTGTTATATTTGTTACCATCCAAACCCGTTTTAGGACAAACTGGGTTGGACTAGGCTAAACTAGTTTTTCCTACTAACCTAACCAACCTTACTAGTTAATCCTAGCGCGTGTAGGAAAAACAAGTTTAGCCTAGGACAAACTAGTTTGTCTTGAAATCGGGTTTGGCCGGTAACATATACACAAACTTAGTTATATTTACGATTTTTTTTCTTAAATCGTAAATTATAAGTTACATTTACTTCTCGCCCGATATCCCACAGGGGTTAGGCAAAGATTTTGTCACGAGAGATATGTATCTGGGGTTACATATATTGTGCTAAAGAGTTTACAATTGAAATTATTAGCAATGTATTTCTGTGCTTTTTACATCAATCTTTTATACAAATGTCGTTCGTACATATCTTCTTTGGGATGAGAAAACACAAAAACAGTTATATCGACATTTTATTTTCCCAGTGGCGTTCGCACAGCGTGGTCGTGCATGGGCAAGATCATCTCGGTGGCGGCGGTGCCGTGGGCCGGCGCAGTGGTCACGGCCGTCCCTTCGATGCCCGACGGGGGCAATGACAACACTTGCTTCACTGAGGAGGCCACGGCTGATACCGATGGGTCTTTCAGGTAAAAGTTATATAGATACGCATACTCAAGTCCTCGAATCATTTTGGGTTGGATAGAATATTGGAGACATAATAAGTCTATGGTCACTTCTCATCTTGTTTACATAAGTGTAAAGTCATCTTATAAATTGAACGCTTGTTTCTTACTCATCTCTTATGAGTTATATTTACTTTCAGAATTCGAGGTCTGCTACCTGAGTGCACATATACGCTGCAACTGAAAGAAGTGGCAGGGGAACTAGCTGGCTTGAAGTTGGCCAAATCATCACCAATAATCCAGGTTAGTAAATTTCGATAGCCTCAAGCCCGAGTACGAGTAGTGGTAACTTAAGTGTCGGTCCTAAGGTTTGGGCGGTTTGTTATGCAAATGTATGATAAAAGTAGAAGGGCGATTTCATAGATTCAAGTCGAGAAGCGTACGTTATGCCGATTTCATAGGGCTTATCTTAGTAAGAAGTACGCCGTGATGTCATAAGTAATATAATATTGATGACGAGGTTGTTTGCAGAGCACGTTGATGAAATAAAAGTGGTTTGTCAGGATCAGGATAGTGACAATCCTTCTATAGTAAAACAAGAAAACACATATTTTATTTATTTTCCTAGGTAAAAGACAAGAAAGACGTAGAGAACGTGGTCCTTATAGCCGTTCAACCGAACCTGTTAACAGACGTAAATATCCTGGTATACACGCCCAGTATTGAGCATTACAAGTTGCTCAAGATACGCCTCTACCCGGAGAACGAACCCAGCAACACGGTGTACCACACCAAGCTAGATGCCACTGGATACAGGGCGGATATGAATCCAGGTAAAGTTATTTACGAATGAATATTTATTAAGAAAAAAAGTATTTGATATTGATAGTTTAATTCACAAAGTTATCAAAAGATGTCTCTTCACTATTGTGATATTATTACATTAGTATATATACTCATTTTCGTCTATTGTTTTCGGAATGGAAAGAACCTTGAATATACATAATCTCGTCAGTCGTTTATAGTTTTGTTGTGATGGTATTAATGGTGACCCAAAATTGGAATTCGACATAGCTCAGTTGTTTGGTGCTTGACTTTGTATCAGTGGGTACAGGGTTTAAATCCCGCTTAAGCATGTACCAAATGAAATTAAGTTTAATGAATATCTATGTACATTCTCATAATAAAAATATATTTACGAAATGCGTCGAATACTACGGTGAGGGAAAACATCGTGAGGAAACCTACCTGTTGCTTGAACAGGTAATAGTTAGTGCATGTAAATGGCGACATGGCTTACGACCTGTCACATTGAGTACTGAGTATCTGGTCAACACTGGGTTCGAGGTGGCCATAAAATTACTACCTTCGACACCTGAACCTCTGACTACCCCGCAAGGGTTAATGGTCGCGCGTTTGTCTTTGTTTGTCCAAAATTAGAAAGATTTCATTGACCACTAATATCTTAGTTATCTGAAAAACACTGAGTATATTGCACAAAATTAGCATTTTCCATTAAGATGTTCCAAATTCAAACTATTTATCTTATTTATCTCTAGGTCTGATGTATGTTCTGCCGCGCCTGCCAGCGGATAATAGGACCTATGTGATCCAGTTAGAGTCCACTTTGTCTAAAGCAACGCACGCGTATGAAGAGAGCTCAGTAGACTTCGTTTCTGATGGACGGTTCAAGCATTTCACTATAGAGTTCCTACCTAAGGTTAGTAGGAAAAGAGATAACGTGGAATATTAATACTTAGGGAGATATAGAGATTTTAGAGACTAATTTATTTAATAGTGCATTATATGGTTCCTTGGTTATTGGTATATGAATATTGTTATTACTAGTCAATGTTAGGCTACATTATGGCCGTATATAAAACACCTAATTTTTGGTGAAGAAAATGACATACAAACCATTACATATCTAACTATTATACGTTTGTCATAGTATCTCTGAAGGCAAGATATTCATAAACGGTCGCTTGGGCATTTGAGTATTTACGAAGTCTAGGCTCAAAATCGCTATGTCATGTGCATGTACAATGTAAATTTTAATGTCTTATAATATTTTTTTCCTTTTTTCCAGGTCCAATCTTCGGACCAAGAGTTACGCCAGTCATCCTTCTTAGTCATTCCATTCTTCGCCCTATTAAGTTTCCTTTATCTAAAACGAGATGTCGTTATGAGTAAATTAATGGAGGTCATCAAGAAACAGCCCGCAGCGGCTACTACCAGGGTTCACAAGAGAAAACCACATTGAATTAGTAAAATTAGGGAACTGAACTATTACAATAATTAGTATTAATATTCCAAGTTGTGAACAAGTGAACATGTTTGTCTGTTGGAAAATGGCATTCAATTCTAATGTCACTATTACTTTAGTTATGATTTGGCAACAAAAAAGTAATTCAAAAGGATTGGTTACTATTACAGAACTGTTTTTGAAGGTTTAAAGTTACCCTTGTGTTGTATGACAGAATGTATGTAAAACGTGTAGTGAATGAGAAGTGAAAATTATAAAAAAAGTTCACAGTTAATATAAAATTGAAGTCACTATATGAGCAACTATTTATTTATTTATTGAAAGGTAAAAAGTTGATTATATTGAAATCACTATTTCCACACATGAATTTAAGACGTCTAATTATTTAGGCAGCTGTTTAGTCTATTTTATTTTCAGGGACGGGAGTATCAATGTATTTCGTTATTATGTACGCTACGAGTAAAGATTTCTAGAAATTTTCAACTATAAGGGAATATCCCTTATAATTTTATTACAAATTCTTTTATTTATAAGTAGGTAATCTTATTATTTTTCGTTGAGTTTTACTAAGTTTATACTGGTAGCATTTACTTTGAAAATTGGTGTATTTGTTTATTTATTAAGAAGAATGAATTTTGTCACATATTGGTTTTATTGTATGGGTTAAATAAAGACAAAAAATGATTTGAAATGTATTTCTTTTTATATTTTAACTGTTGTGATTCATTTCCAGTGTCATAGTTATAATATTCCATCATAAGAAGTTAAATCATTATTTATACTCATAATTACCAATATATACATCTAATCATACTATCTAAATAAACTATTAAAGCTATTAAACACAGCAATAATTATATTAAAGTACACTGCATGACAACTTACTATAACATTTCGCTTACTATAACTAGACTACAAATACACCTAGACTAAAATTACAACTAAAGCCTAAAACTACAACTAAGACTAAAACTACAATTTACGAGTAGTCTTCCACACTACCCGAGTCTCTCTCATCTTGCATAGATTTTCCGCGTCCACTGTCGTAGCAGTCTCCGAATCTCTCTTCACAGTCCTGCTCAGTGTGCGATTTGTGGTCCCAGAGCCGAGCGTTTTCTTTGCTGTTGAACAAGAATAAAAATAGTATTAGGCATCATAAGTAACTTGAGGCTTCGCCAGTAGATAAACAGATTCGTTGGGTGATGGGCTAGAAATTGATCATGCGATACCTATTAATTTTGTGATGATTACGCAAAAGTCATACCAAAACTGATTGAGCGATACTCTACACACTAGAGGAATCATTGATTCTTGCGTCATAAATGTCATTAGCGGCGTAATTTTCCAAACATATTACAGCTTTAGTGAAAGACACATTTTGTCACAAATCTCGTCTTTCCTCAGAACAGGCAATTTAGTCACAATCAATCATTTACACGGAATACCACCGATGCTGGAGTGCTGACTGTCTAGTGAAAATGACTTAAATGTGGTCGTAATAGACTTGACATTAATTGAAGTTATTGTTATTAGGAAATATCAATTATCTTAGTACTCACTTGACAAAGTACAGCTGGTAGGCGGCGAAGAAGTTGTGTCCCGATCGGGCATGTAGCTTGCACAGTTCGAGCTGTTCACACACCTCGCCGTGCCTGCAATCACACAGAGTTAACTTTGAAGTATAAGAAATATTAAGAATGAAATCGTTTGGTTTTTTTGGTATGCTGTGATGGAAAACTTACAATTCCTTCCGTCCTGTTATTACGATTAGCTACTTTGAATGTGATTAAATGAATGTTCCTAAAGATATTGGTGTGAAAAAGATATACTCGTAACAGCCTGTGAAATAAATATATAAGCCAAATTGGAAGTATACTTACGATTCTCTTTTGGCTCTTATTTTCCCAATGGCAGCTCGTGAGAATTTTCCGAACTCTAAAGAGGGATTCACGAATCGCTTGTGTAGGTGATTCGATGCGATTTCCGTATCTAGAAGAAGGAAGCACTTAGTAATGACACAGATATTATGGTGCTTTACTTATTGATATCATTTTTATTTTAACGAATACTACGGTAAGGGAAATCTGCTTGTTCTTTAAATAGTTAACGCTTGTAATTGGCAACATGGCTTACCAGTCACATTGAGTACTGACTATCTGGTCAACACGTGTATTCAAGATTGCAATAGAATTACTATCTGCGCGATTGCGAAGATGGGAACCTGAACTTCTGACTACCCCGCAAGGGTAAATCATCGTGAACGCGTTTGTCTTTTTCTGTCATTTTTTACACACACATTAGATCTCACTGGATAGATTAACTAAGATTGCACTAGAGTACCCGCCACATAAGGTGGCAGTAGCCAAACTTGGAACTAAATTTGACGTTTCCGCCATTGCGTGTTATTTTGTATGAATGGTAAATTTAGTATTACCAGCGTTGTGTTTTTTGCCCACTCTTTGTAATTTTTATGTTTGTTAAGGGTGATTATAATAAATTGATTTCTGGAGTTTCTTGTTAGTTCTTCTCCAAGGGTCTCCGCTGAACTTCTTCTTCTCAATCGTTACGCTCTTATCAGAGCGGTCGTGGTCTTCATGACGTGGCATCTTGAGCAGCCGAAATGGTTGGTGAACTAACCTCGGTAAAAATATGTAAAGACAATGCTCAGTGCCATGTTTGAAATAGTTTTTTTACATACATACATACACATCACGCCTGATTCCCTGTAGAGGGGTAGGCAGAGATCACGGATCCCCATTTGTCCCGATCCTGACAGACCACTTTCGCTTCATTGGCATTCATACATTCTCTAATACACTCTCGGCGGTTATAGGTACTCCTAACGTCACCTTTTTTCAATATAGCGTCTATCTGACTGTTACATATATGTCTTATTAGGCCGGCCCCTACGTAACCGCCCTTCCACTTCACTCATATATATTCCTTTTGTCAATATATAGTTTTTTTAATTTGTACTTAGATCATAAAATAACTTTCAAAGAGAGCTTATGATAGGGCCTATTTTGAATAAAAATATTTTGACTTTTGACTTTGGTATATTAATTTGTTTTATTTGAGTTTATAGCTCTGCAACCAAAGATCGTTACAAATGAAACCTCAATATAATGTATCGAGCCGTATGGCACAGTGAGTGCTAGTTTTGGCGTGTTTACTGGCAACACTGGATTACGCGACTGTGGCGACGCCTCCAACTGCCACCTTATGTGGCGGGTACTCTATGTTGAGCCTTCACCGTAAAAGTGATTTATTTCCGAATTACATTTCCACAATGAGCCTCAGTACTTTGTTTTTCGTTTGGAACGTGAATACAAGTCATCATGCCATTTCCGATAGAGAGCTTAGCAGATTTAGTATTTTTAAACTGCCGCGAATATGGTTTTATCAGGATACGCAAGAATGAGAAAGTCTTTTAGAACATATTACATAAATTAAAGAAATGAAAAGCATTTACAATACCTGACTCCACGATGTCATTATTTATCGGTACTGCACACGAAATACTAATTGCAGTTACGAACAAAATGAAACTTGACATGTGCGCCATCTCTTAAAGGAATATCGAATTATTGTTTCCTGATTGTATCACACCCTTCGCGGACTTTTCCAGAATAACTGAGAAAGGGAGAGAGACTTCCCCTTATATACATTACAATAGTATTAATTCTACTTTAAAATGCGTCATTCTTAAAGGAATAATTCCAAGTGCATACAATTTATTTGAAGTTTCCATTATGACTATTCACGTTTGTTAAGCGATTGTGATTTTACCATTGACGTGTCACGATTTGGTCCATTTACGTTTTATTCATCTGCTATTTTTAGGAAATATACGTATATGAACTTTTCGTAAAATCTTATTTTGGTACTGTTTTTTATTCTTTATTTACCTAGCTTATTTTGATTTCACGTGGATATCTCGTGAATTGTGGGCTTTAAGAGGCCAAAGACCTTCGTTGTGCCGAAGACGATAGTAACTTATACCATACTCATTACCATTATAATCTTATATCTGTGCTCATACCTCTGACCATCACGAGGGATTTTACATTGTGAAACTCATGTTTGTGCAACCTGTAGCAATCATCCAAGTCCAATATACATACATTCACATCAATTATCAATCTATCTCTGAATCATTAATCTAGAATAGAAACTATAGAAAAAAAGAACCAAATAAATTTATACATTGAGCCTGTTAAATCAAATATTAATTCATTATATGTGATTATGGCTAGCTTAACATTACATACAGCAACGACTCAACCTATAACCATTATACACTACGTTAGGGACTTGAATGACCAACGCGACGATGAAGAGGTCACCTTGCATCTACACGAAGGTCTGAATTACTCAGTACACCCAACCAAATACAAAATAAATATGATTATATACTGTTGTTCCTTACGGCATAACATAATCTCAGAGACATTATATGTTCAACTATGAATCGTTAATTTGTTCCATATATCCTTTGGCCCCTGACAAAAGTCAGCTGATTCTTATTATATGAATGTCCTAGATTCGCATGATAAGAAGAATTAAGAACCTAATAGAAATTTCGTAATATTTCTTTAGGTTTCAACTATGTTTCATCAGATAAACTAGAAGTACTAGATATTAGTTATTCTAGAAAAATCTAGATGGCGTGGCGCAACCAAAGTTATATTTTTTGGTAATAATGTAGATGTTAGACTAGGTTTTTGTTAAAATGCAGATTTTTCATTGTATTTTGTATACCTTACATAATTTAAACAGTATATATTTAGTTAAATATATGAATTACAGCATTTTATTATTTCTCAAAATAGTTAGTCTATTCAATAACAGATGGCGTTATTCACTATTCAATACAAAGTTATTAGAATTTTCGCGACCTTTCTAGTTACATCTAGTTAACCATAGATAGCGCTGTCCCCGAGTATATAAGGCGGATAGAGCGCGCGAACTGCTGTCAGTTTTAAACAAAACAAAGCAAAGTTAACTTCGAAGCAAAGAAGCGAAATCTAGAATAACTAGAAAAATGTCGTTGGTACCATACTGGTTCCGCCATTTCAGGAATCTTGCAGTCAGGGATCCCTTCGTGCGATCCGCTGTGCAAGATCCCTTCGCCGTGTTTTCTCGAGACCCCTTCTTCAAAGATCCTGTGAACTATCTGAAGCAAGTAACAGCAGCTTTGGAAAAGGACCATGGAATCGAAGGCGTATACTCCGACAGTGAAGTGAAGGTGGACGGGAAGAAAGTGGAAGTGCATTTAGACATGAAGAACTTCACTCCAGACCAGATTAACGTGAAGACAGTGGGCAACGAAATCATGGTGGAAGGGAAGAAGGAAATTAAGAAAGAAGATGGGTGGACTAGGAGTCATTTTGAGCGTCGGTTTCTTCTCCCAGAAGGTTTTCCTCCAGAACGAGTGGAGTGCCATCTGGATAAAGGAAAATTGAAGCTAATAGCCTTCAGATCTGAGCCCGTCGAAGAAAGAACTATTCCGATACAGGAGAAGTCGGAACAAACAGAGGAAGTAAAAAATACAGCGTAGATTTCTAGTCTTCATTTATTTTATTATAGACTGATTAGGTTATGTAATGTTCTTTTATTAAATAAACAAAATGATTTAAATTTAATGTCTTTCATTTACATTAACCTTCGAAGCTTATTTTCCATGTGAATATACTGCTGTCTATTTGCCTTTCTTCCTGGTTTGGCAAAGATACAAAGATTAGGGTTAACGGAATCTATTTGGCATGGGCTAGCGACCTATCACCATTATTCCATATCAATGCTATTACGTGCCATTATTGAAACTACTGAGATGTTATGACTGAGGATCTGATCATCCCGTCGGTAAGGTATTGAAATACGTTGGTATGAATCCTCGTGCTTGTATCTTGTCCTTTCTTTGTGTGATTATACTCAGAGTCAATTTTTTGCTCCTATTGGTTGATGTAAATCATACTATTATTCAAATATCGAAGATGGTACATTCAATATACAAGCTTCATAAACTATTGTCTGTTTGTCAAGCTTAACTAGACTGATTTGTTTTCCTTTTTTAAATACTTATCTTATACATATATGCTCATACTGATATATTTATGTTTGTTTGTATGTACTTAGTGCAAGGCTGAGTGAGTAAGTTGTCGTACGGTTCTACTCTGCAGGAGGTCTTGTGCCCTCTGAGTTACAAGTAAGTCGACTTAAAAAGGGTTCGATACCATTTCCTACGCAGCATGGGGCGACCTCTTTTGATTTATGTGAATTCTGATATATTATTTCTTAAGTGCACTGTTAAGAAACAAAAACATAAAATAAAGATATACGTAAATGTTTCGATAATGTTCATATGTAAAGTTAGGCAGACATCATAGATCCTCCTTGCTTAGCATAAACTTGCCTTATCTTCTTATATTTTATGTATTATTGTATTACATAGTTCATTATAATAGCTTGATCTATTATAAACTCTATTACAAATCCCGCCTACTTGTACGTCTTGTTCGATGTAATACGAGTATGTGTAGTTTATTAACTTATATTAAACATCAGCTGTATACGACATTATAATCATTTTGATGGATGAGTGACAACTAAATGTCCACTTTTAAGGTGATAGTATCCTGAGTTTTTCATGCAATTCTCTAAACGACTAACATCTAATCCAAGGCTAAAACAGTTACTCAAGGAACATTTCCTCAGCCAGCAAAAAGAGGCGTGTGCTCCCAACGTTGCCCCTCGATCCGGCCGCTGCACTGTGTTGACTGGACAATGGGATATGTGATTATGACACATTATTATTTTCATATTTTACGTTATATATCTCTGTATTGTATGTATTTGTAGGTATATGTATTGAACACATATTGTAAACATTAAAAAACATTTATGTACTGTATATTTTCAATATGTTATTACAATACGTAACACAATATTTTATTCATAGTTCACAATTATTAATATGTATGTTTATTAAGCTCTTATTGATAATATTGCCCTCTTGTTGGTTCTAACATAATATCAGCGTTGCGTTTGCCACCAAACGTAACATACACAGCTGAGTTAGAACCTTTTTGCTGCGACAATAACATGCACAAGCTATACCCCCTAGTTTGGAAGTTTGATTTGTAAAATATTTGTACTGTGTATGTTTTTGTGACTATAAATAAATGCTTTATTATCATTATTATTAAAACACATTAGAAGATGGGTTGTGATTGTTTGCAATGTAATGCTTAGTCCTAAAGAAAATTAAATTATACTTTCTTTATAGAAAATTACCGTAGCATCTATCTAGAAAGTAATTAACCCAACCAGGACGAACCAAACCAAACTATCTGGAGGGTCGTTCATATACATATTTAATCGGTGCACGGCCATAACCGTAGTAATGATGAGCCATCACGGCCCACGGAAATTAATCGTACTTTAAGTTAGCAACATATATACTAGATGGCGTTGTAATAATCCAGAACAATTTCGTAGTAGATTACCACAAATGTTAATTGTGATTAGTGTATAGAAGCAAATCTAAAGTTAGATGCTATTTCGCAGCCTTAATTCATACAAGAGCTATCAAAACAGCACGGTAGTTAAATCTCGTACAACGAAATAACTCCTGCCAGAGTGGTTGCGGCAAATTCGCACCAAGTCACTTTGTGCTCGCATTAATTCTAATTTCTCTTGCGCAAATGACACAGCATGCATGTAAATTGTTCCTTGGCAAGTTCTAATGGTGCTTCCTACTTACGCATGAGTTTAGAGTGATTGTTCTCGAGTTGAGAGGGATTATGACGCAAGGAACGGTACCTAACATTGCAAGTTTCTACTTTATATCGCGGTGTAGGAAGAAGTGCAATTTAAAGTTTAGGCGTGTACTTATACATCTTATAAAATCAAATCAAAAGTCACCGTGTTAAAAAAAACTCAGAGCAACTGCTCATCGATATTATAATCCATAAGTACATGAGCGAACATAAAGTACTTGACATTAATACTTTTAAAGGTATTTAAAGGCTTGGGTAGATTGCACTGATGTGTTAGTTTCAAATATTATTATAAAAAATAACCCTTCCTTAATGTGTAATTATTTTGATCGAGACTATTTAATAATGCATACGTTTTAAGTCATATTGCTCTATTCTATCGAATGTTAGTCGCCAGTATTTACGGGTACGCGTATTTGGAACTGTATCAATATCCTGTATCCTAGTGCCGACGACTGTACAGGACTTATTTCACTTGGATTATAGCGCGGTCACTACCATCTAGCGGATAAATAGTCAAACTTTTTGCATTTCATCCAACTAAATCTGCAGGTAGCTCAATAAAACGAAGTTGCCGAACTCGCCAACTTTGCCCATAAACAGGGAAATGTGCTGCATATTTTACATGGTAACCCTAGCCGTATTTGCATGTTTATCTGTTGTATGAATGGAGGATATGGTTATGGCGGCCATCACGCAATCGATTGCACAAGAAAGAATAACAAACAAGTAACGGAAGTAGTTGACATCAATAATTGGCATTGGTAACTTTGCTTTTATCGTCGGATTTATGTTGCTTAGTATTGAATGCTATTCTGCATAACACTGGGTACAAGACACATGGAAGGGTGAAGAGAACTAATCACCCTAATGTTAAATTAACTCTGCTGTTAAAAGAAGAAATCAGATATTTAAGAAATTGTTTATACATACCCCAAAAAAACCTTGAATCCTCTTTATTCCTCACTAAGCTTTGCCATATGTTCACGCTTACCTATCAAGGTGATTTTACATTTACAAAATAAGGTTCTTATTCTTCGTATACTCATGCACCTTTAATAACCCTATTACGTATTTGGCCGTGTATCTTTCCTGTTGCCCGTCACTTACACGCTCTCTAGTCAACGCCGCACTCCAGAGTAATTTATTGCATGCACTTTATAGTTGGGCCGCATTAGGGAGTCAGACTATGGGACGTGACGACGCAATTATCAACTATTTTGCTCTCTTTGATCTTCTATAGCGGCCATTATTCTTGATTGTGTTCGGAGGTATAACTGCAGAGTGTGTTAGAGGTGTATAGATTGGATTAAAGGTACCTGTACCTGTTCGTCGATTAGGTAATAGTTAGTGCTTGTAAATGGCGACATGGCTGACCACTTGTCACATTAAGTACTGACTAGCTGGTTAACACGTGGGTTCGAGGTGTCCATAGAATTACTACCTTCGCAATTGCGGAGATGAAAACCTGAACCTCTGACTACCCCGCAAGGGTTAATAGTCGTGAATGCGTTTGTTTTTGTTTTTTGTAATGGTGTGTGTGGTGGCATGGAACTGAATGGATGGTTGGTTGTTAAAGATCATTGCGTGTGTACATAATTATATGGGCGTGAAGAGTATGTATTCTACGTATTAAAAAATATATTTTCATTACTCATATATTAATAGTAATCATTGAAAGAGAACTTGATACGATTAATAATACCTAATATGAAGGCCATTAAAACACTGATAGTAATTCAAATGATAATCAAGATAATAGTTTTGTCTCCGAGGTTTTGTCCGGCCTATAAGGGATAAGTAAATACATACATACACATCAAGGCTGATTCCCTGTCGAGGGGTAGGCAGAGATCCCGGATCCCAATCTGTCCTGATCCTGACAAAGCACTTTCCTATAATTCACATTCAAACACCTACCCATATACACTCGGCGGTAAATACTAAACTCTTATGAGTAATTGTGTATATATATGTATATAAAAAGTCTTTTAAAATAAGTATATAATGCTACATGTCATCAAAACTTTTTTGTAATGAATGTTTTATGAACGTAATTATGTATTTATGCAGTTATAAAACATACAAAATTAACAACTGGTTTCGAACATACATAATTATACCTACAGGTTGGCAATATAGGAAAACCTTGAAAATAATGTATAGGATATCTTGTCCATATATTATTTAGGCAATCTCAACGGCGGAATATTCCTGGGTACAGGTTTATAATTTCCTAATCTTCACTACCAGTCTGGTGGGTTCATAATATATGTATATCCATGCATACCTAGGTACATATCAGGACTACTTTTAATTTTTTAGTACCATATACAACGGTTAATCTCCGACGTGGTTATAATCAGTCACAATGTGTGCTGTCTATGACTATGCGGTTTGAAGAACAAGGAAGAGCAGAATTGGAGCTTTGACTTCGTTTTTCTTTGGTTGTAGCGGCTGGCGGCGTTGGTGTTACCATGGCGACGGAATAACAAGAAGTGCAAAAGCCGTGGCATCAGTGTTTGTACTTGAGCGACATAACCTTTGTGGTGAATGGTTTATTAAAGAGGATAATAAAAAAATACTATGCGGTTAAGATGCATGTATATGAATGAATAAAACAAATGTTTTAGATATTTTACTAGCTATTTTATACAAAGAATAACCGATTCAGAGGAGCCCGCATCAATCGGATCTCCTTTAATAAGTTCGGACGGCGATTAGCTTGAAAGAGGCATAAGACTGTTTGTTATCGGGGTATTAGGGGCTTATCTCGGCCTCAATTACGGTAAGGGTTAAAGAATTCGCTGGCCGAACGAAAAGATACGCTTATCTGTCTAATTACTTGGTTATTTACTTATTAAATGCCAATTGAGTAATTTGTAAGTACTGATAGGTAAACATATAAAATTAAATTAAAAACCTGCACAGGAACATAATTACTAAAGAGGTGACGTGACCAGTATATATGCTTACAAAATGTTTCCTCACATTTGACTTGCTTAAATACTCCAAGAAACCTTTACGATATGGTATGGAAATGCGATCTTACTACATTCTATATAGTCTTCAAGAAGTGTGATTGAAATAGTATAAGTGCTACAAATATAAGCACTTTTAGGGTTACCAGTGAAAAGTGACCACCGTTTCACATTTGTTTCTTTTTTACAAACCGATTACATTTTATATTTTTGACGACCTCCGTGGCGCGATTGATTGACCACCTGAACGCTAATCGTGAGGTCTCGGGTTCGATTCCCGGTGGAGGCAGAGTTAAGAACTACGCTTTTAATGCTTTCCAGTTTGCTCGTTGATTATGATTATATATATGTATTTATCTATGTATAATAAGTATATATTTATTAATTATACGTTGACTAGTACCCTTAACACAAGTCTTAAATGAACTTACCTAAGGCCTAGTTCAATTGATGTAATAGTGTCCTAAACAATTATTATATTTACATTAGGCGCAATTACATATAATCTCATTATCTACAACAATACATACATATATAATAACGCATGAACTATCCTTCCGATACACGTTCCACTGCAAATCTTATTTAACACAAATACTACACTTGTATAATGATTTAAATAATTGTAGTGTCGGCTCTGACATACCGGTTCGTGTTAGATCACCACAGTTACGTAACGGTGTCGTTTTGTTACATTTGGTGAATGGTGATAGGTAACCATGTAGGTTTATGAAGGCACAGTTATAAGAATACGAGTAATGGTAACGGACCTATATGAACTATTTGGTAAAACGTTGAATGCGTAGTCAGACCTATTCGTAATAACGACGTGTATATTATCTGTGACGACGGTATTCAGACAAACATCAAGTATTAACCACCGTGAATGTTGTTTACCGTAGTTTTAACGTAAAATTTTCATTTTGTTATATAAAATTACAAACACTTTAGTTGGGTCTCTTGCTAATTTGGACCGTAAAAACTAGCTAACTAGCTGCCATTCTTCCCGGAATGTCCTGGGAGGTGGCAAAGAGACTAGGGGTAAAAGGAATCTATTAAACGATTGGCCAGCCACCCGTCATTAATGTTCCATAAGACACGACAACTCCAATACTCATACTAAAAGTGACCTAGGAGATATTATCGTGTCTCCGAACTTCTGTCCACTCCGACAGGGATTAAAGGTCATCTACAAGTACATAAATGATAAATTACACATGACGATGATGGTGTTACATGCATGAAATAAGTAGGTATGCAGTTATATTCCATCGCGGTTGAATTTAAAATTGTTTATTTATCTCAAGTTTGGCAGAAAAGACGAGATTTATCAACACGTATTTATAGCACAGAGTTCAAGGTTGAGACTTTGGGAATTTTGTTTCAATACACACAATATAATGCCTACAATTGATAGAACCTTACATATAAGATATTAATAATAAAGCATTTATTGACAGCAACAAAGACATACACAATATAAATATTTTACAAATGAAACTTACAAACTAGAGGGTGTAACTTGTGCATGTTATTGTCGAAGCAAAAAGGTTCTAACTCAGCTGGATATGTTACGTTTGGTGGCAAACACAACGCTGATATTTAGCAACTTTGGGTATGGTTTCTGGATAGGTGACCGTATAAGTTAATACCTATCACGTCATGCTATTAGAAGTACTATAAAATAAAATTTTATTGGTACTTAATAAAAATACATTTACGAAATGCGTTCAAAATTACGGTGAGGGAAAACATCGTGAGCAAACCTACCTGTACACCGAACAGGTAATAGTCAGTGCTTGTAAATGACGACATGGCTTAACACCTTGTCACATTGAGTACTGTCTATCTGGTCAACACGTGGGTTCGAGGTGACCATAGAATTACTACCTTTGCAATTGCGGTGATGGATACGTGACCCTCTGACTACACCGTAAGGGTTAATGGTCGTGAAAGCGTTTGTCTATAAAATATGTATATAGTACAATATGAATAAATACCTACACCTCTAGGGAAATATATTTATGTCATATCTAAATGCCTGAGTAATTTTAAGGTCTTTACGACTACTTTGTATAAAATAGTGTGTATATAATATCTGCCTACCCTTTCAAAGAAAAAAAGCGTGATGTGTATATAATGTCATGATAGGGTACGAATTACTTCACCGTGACTAAGCACTTCATAATATGTCTTTCGTAATGGGTAATTAGCATTGATTACCATTTTTTATGCTAATCATAAACGCATTTTGCAATGGAGATTCTAACAAATTATGTTAGAAGATTTAAGATATGCTATTTTGAGACGTAGATTGTATTCGAACTAACTATCTTTCTTCTCGTTTTGTCCTACGTCTCGACTATTGAACTAGCCTAGTGGTCAATCGAATCAATATCACAATCGGTTAGTAGATACACTTTATTCAATTAATGTATTACATACATACTGTATAAGATTTACGTATTTTAATCCCTCTTTGGCTAGACAGAAATAATATCTCCTAGGTCACTTTGTAGCATAAATATTGAGGTTCTGATTTCATATGGAACATTGGTACAAATTGCTTGGATATCGCCCAATCGCCCAAATATTGCAATACATCATTAAGTGATCGATTTGAATGTAACGAATCTTCCTGTTAGTTATCAATATCATGATAAAACCGGACAAGAGATTTACTTGCCCATACCAGGTGTTCATTGTTGTTGTTGATAAGTGTGCCCGATCGATTAACATACTCGTGATATCAGTTTAAAATTGCTTGATATCTGTGATAGTAATATTATAACCACCTGTCACGGTGGGTGCTGACTATCTGATGAAAAAGGATTGAATGAGTCCGTAAATTGACTACAAGTAAGGTTCTATACAAGGTTCCATACGTTAATATATGAACTACTCGGCTTTTGTATAGAAATCGACAAATATAAACAAGGGATAATGGTTTTAAAATGTATGTTCTTAATTGTAAATTTCTTTCGTTATAAATGTGCCGTAATGTGGAGGTATTTTGAATAGTAGATATATTCAATATACTCGTATTTATATTCAAGATACGGGAGACAATTACTAGTTTATATTAGCTTTAGGCTACTTCAGGGAAACCAGAAAGTAAAAGTGTCCTCAAAAAGTTATAAAAAAGCATTCATATCTACAAATAGGTCTTCCAGGTTATCTAAACCTCTAATCCAGTTACACGACCTCAAGACGAGAGTTCAAGTTAATCTGGTAGCTATTCCAAGTGTACGATAATTTTGTCACTGTCCAACCTTCAGATAAGTTCAATTGTAAGATAAAGACGGGTGTAGTAAGTTAGAAGGTAAAAGTTATTTGGGACATTTAGGTTTTTTATTAAACCTAACTCGGGTTTATTACATAGTAAATTATCAATGTTCCAAGAACCTCCACGCAAAAAAGATGTTACAAAGATTGGACGGTATATGACTGGTGTAAATGTTGTGTATGTGACCTCAGTATTTAATATAATTTAGAAGATTTTCACATTTGTTGCAAAGAAGAAGTATGTGACCCAAAAATAACGACGTAGCTACGGTACCCAATCAACTATCTTTATACTATTTTGAAAGTAGTAGGCAAGTCTCTACGACTGTAAATTTGTGTAGTACACTTGTTTATATAAGATGTCACACCAAACAGTGTGTTTTGAGTGGCCAAAGAGGGTCATAGTTTACCCTCTAGTGGCCATTCAACCACTGTCTACTCCACAAGGAACAACGGTCGTAATAGCTGAGTAACTAGTCTCACATTGTGTATCATTAACAATGCTATTTGTAGTGGTTAAACTATTATGTTATTATTTGCTTTGCAGAACAAATAGCACTTAGGCAAAGTGTTCTAAGATAGCATGATGTTCAAGTACTACATACACGAACTGTTGTAATCATACCATACATACACCGCTGTGTACGTATGTAAGTCTTCGTATAGTAGTAGTTTTCTGACTGATTGCTTCTAAATAAAGGTTTTCTTTGATACTCGACCAAATAGTACTAATGTGAGGAGAAACACGAAATACACCTCTTAATAGAAAAAAGTCAAAAAGATTTCCCCATTTCTACATCTAACACTTTAATTATCGATTCTCAAATCCTATTTTCTTATAATACTTTTTAAGTATGATTAGTGAATAAAGTGTTATTAGTATATTCTGTGAAGTCTCATGTTTTTCTGTTTATATAGGAATAACTAACATGCAGTTTTTGTGAATTATATTAGAGGAAATCACCTGAACGACATTGACGTTTTTAGAATCAATGGACCAAAAAGACACTACTTAAAAATAAATATTTATTTATAAACATAAAAATAGTAATAGTTTATAACAATAAAAATGCATTAAGTCATAAAAGAATCACGACATCGCGTGACATTATTATGTCTAACAACCATTTATTCCGCAGGTAATTGTAGCATTACAAATGTATACCCAAATTCCCATTAAAATATGAATAGATTTCACATACTTTGATTCATAACGTGTGAACGATTTAACCCGTTAGTACATCATTAAACATACTCGACTAAATAACAACCTGTATCTGCGTCGTATCTAAAATACTTGAAACAACCAGAGTTCGACAATTAAAAACGTATTTACATAACTGATAAGCTCCGCTAGAACATATATCTTATCATTTGGAACGGTAAACAAAGTCATCGGAGCTCAGATGGAAGTACAATCGTCCACTTAGCACCAAGTCCGCTAAACACGCCTAACATTCAACTCACTAAGTCCTTAGCATATTTACCCGAACACGTAGGAGTAAATCACTGTCACCACCACACCGAGGAACAGCGCGAACTGCCAGGAGCCGAAGAAGTTGCCTTTGTTCTTCTCATCCTCAGCGGACCAGTTGTGCTGCTTCTTCTTGAAGTCCTTCTTTTCCGAATCCACCAACTCGCCGACCTTGTACTTTACCATCAGCTCCTTGGCGTCGAGACTGTGTCCGATATCCTCGAAGTTCTCGGTGGCGTCCTGTCCCTTGACGTTGACCAGGACCTCGTGGCCTCCAGGATGCTCGTCCAGGAATGTATGTACGTTGTACACGTCATTGTAGACGATGAAGTGGGTGCCGGCCTTCTCTTCGGCCACTTGTTTCCTTGTAAACTTGGCGGCAGCCATTTTGTCGACGTGTCTGCTGTGCGGTCGAGTGTTGACTGATGCGATTGGCAATCGGCGCTCGCGCTTCTAAATTGTCGATTCATTCAAACGTCATTATGTAATCATTATTCATTATGGCGCGGCATGAGACGCGATTTCTGTCTCTCTTTATCTTTGCATACGGGTTTTGATGTCTTATCGGTACTTATACCAATAACAAACAAGTATTAATAAAATTATTTTAAGAACTGAAGGTTTGCATTGAAAATTTTGTATAATTAAAGTTAAAATGAAATATAACCGAAAGTAAGGTTTATACTATAAGAATAATAAATAGAACAGTAATAGTCCTATGTATTGCTAATTTGTTTGGTATTTACTGATCACATCGATAAGTATCTGTCGATAAATAATGTACGTACAGGTGAGATAAGTATTTAACAAGTCATGCTAATTAACTATAAGCCAACACAATTATACGTTTCACCCTTTTCCCTGTAGAGTTGCAACGAGAAGAGAGGGTGTAATATTTACGAAAACCGAAGTACTACTAACTACTACAAAAGTATGCATTATAATACTTCCTAATTTCACATAAATATCTGGTAGTATTCCTTATACAGGAAACGGAAGTGAAGTCTTGAAACTACATCTCAATTTCTATCTCAAGGCCTTAGTAATGGCTTACAAAATAAGCTGGGTCCATTCGAAAATTCAATGTCAATCAACTGCCACATTTAGTGGAATCCCAGGAAACCTATTTTATCATTTTGATAATTTAAATGTCCCGTGCCAGCTGGGACGTAAATGAACGCTTATTAGCTATCTTTCATTCCATTCAATGGACTCTGGGCAATAAGTTAGCTACAAAATATTTTTATAGTCAAGCTAGGAATGATAGTGTGGTTTAGGTACATAGAGCAGATAAAAATGAGGAAGTATTAGGAAAAGAATTTATAAAGTCAATATGGATGCTATATTTTTCCCATGTACATATAGTTAAGCTAGGAATGATAATGTGGTTTGGGCACATAAAGCAGATGGATAGAAGGAAAAGACTTCCAAGAGGAATTATAAAGACAATGAGGATGGTATGGGTGGACGAGGATCACGTACCCACGGGTCCACGTAGAGCTCATACAGATTAAATTAAAGGCAAAAGTACTAGCATTAAAGGCTATTAGGCGATGGGCTAGCGCTCTGTCACCAATGTTCCATATCATATCATGACCCCAATGTTAATGCTAATAAGGACGGAGTGACTATGAAGTGACTATGTTTTCATGTCTCCAAGATTCTATCCAACCCGAAAGGGATTAAAGGACGTGAATGAATATGTATGTACGTGATGTAGAGTGAAGAGTATGTATGAGAAGGTGAGAGGGAGGCGAGAGAAATATGTTTGTTAGGATCATTGGAAGTGGCGTTGTATAGTGTAAAGTGAGTGTAGGCGTAGACAAAGAAAGAAACTTTATTTGTGACATATGCGTAAATAAGGTGTAAAATTACAATTAATCTCAGCATGAGCTGCCTCTTCTGGCATACGATATAGTATTTTGAATGAACCCAAAACAACTTAAATTTTCGCTCAACAAAAGTGAAAAAATGAAAAAAAAAAAAAATTTAAAAGTATTAAAATATTTCTAATTACAATGTTATTATACTCTTACGTAGCCTTATGTTTTTAAGGATAGTTTACAAATAATAAGTACTATCGCTTATTATTTACATTAAGTACATGAGAATTTGTTACTGCAGTTTTTCTTTATTCGTATCGCAATATTATCCGGATACATATGATTATATTCGGAAGAAACCTTTTTTAATCAATAATGACCTTGTTATTGTTTAAGTAAATATGGTGTTATAAATTAGGCATACTCAGAAATTTCGAGAAATACTTATCACTTATCAGTGTTGTTATTTTATAGATATACATTTTTTATTTGATAGGTTAATTATTTGGTCATATTTAGCCTGTTGCTGGAGACATTTAGGTATGTTACATACATACATACATATACCTATCTAGTACCACCTAGGATCTAGCTATCAATACTAACACAACATATTTGCAAATCTTGTTTCAAGTAAATAATTCTTCAAGATAGGTAATCTCTTAACAGGTTAATGATTTGGTAATTAAGCAGATAGATGCGTTATATGATTTTTTATACATACATATTCACGCCTCTACAGCGAAAAGGGATCGGCAGAGATCTTATCAAATCAATCTCCAATAACCTCATGTTTTGTGTAAGCCGGGTTTACATTATGCAAGTATTTTCGTTTAATTATGACGTCACACTCATATTGCAGCATTTAGAAACCAGGGGCCAGTCTACTAATGTGTTTTATCACACTCGTACTTCAATATTTATCCAATAATAGTGTGAAGTTGGTATTGGATTACCAAAAGTGTTAAATTTCATCATTGATACCAGCAAAGGTGACATATAAAAGGCTTGTCACTTTTGCCTTACCGCGAACGACTTCACACTGAACTGAACTACTGAAGTGACGCTGAAATGATATTTAGCAAAATGCATTAAGGCACTTGAGCCCCAGAACTTGAGTCAAAGAAGCAAGTAAAGTATATATTCAAAGTGTGACATCTTATTTGCATGCAAGCGTATATAATGAAAACTCTGCTTCCGTTGATTACTGGAAAATACCAGAAATAAAGGCAGCTTATTAAAGTTCTGTTATTGTCACAAACCTCGGAAAATATGTAAACGTATAACTTCACTTAATGTTATTTCATAATTGACAATGGTATGGAAATTTTGAATGATGCCATTGTCACCACTGCTATTGTGACGAAAATAGACCAAAGTCAAAGGTTAATACGTCATGAGAATAAATAAAAACATTTCACACCTCCGGAGTTGTTATTACATTCATAGGAATGATACTAAAAGGTTGCTGGCTTTGAATCCAATAGATTCCATTTAATTAGTTTCTTAGCAGAAGCTGACTATTACATAATACTACGATTTCTAGGTTTGTCCAAATTGAAAGGTATAGAAAAACCTTTGACGGGGTACCTAGTGCCAGGATATACCCAGTGCCTGTATACGGCGATACGGTCCACAACCTATCACGTTGGGTGCTGTCTATCTAGTGATACGCGGGCTCCGAGTGACCCATACCTAACATGCCATCGAAATTTCAGAGATGGGCATTTAAGCCTCTGACTACCAGGCCACAATAAAAAAGGGAGTGTGCATACACAAGTCTTGAAGCGCATGTTATGTAATCTTACTCTGAATACCCATAAGCGATGCTTAGTCGCAAAGTTTGAAAAATATGTGAATCTGACATCATTCCAAACCTTTTATATTAGATAACCTTTTTATGGTATCATTATTCTTCAGTGTGTCACCTATTTGTGTCATATGTGAAACAAAAACATTCACGACAATGACTACTTCTAGGGTAGACGGAGATTCAAGTGCCCATCGCTGTAATTGCGGAGATAGTGTAGTAAAACATCTGTAAACTCTATATTTATTTAAAATGAAAGGAACAGTTTTATTGACTGCACGTAGACGATAAAAGTTACAAAACAATTAATTGGTATCGAATTAGTATATGTGTGTGTCCCTTAGTATAATTTGTCTGTTATTACAGTTTATGTCAACGTAGGTCACCCATATGCAGCCCTTAATTAACTATTAGGTAATTTGTAGCAATAGTACTTATAGCCGTCTAGTTAGGAAAGCGATAATAACTAGGTTGCCTCAATTAATTTGTCCTGTCTATGTTATTGTAAAACTGAGGGTCACCTTAGTAATTAACATATATAGGTATTATATGTCGTTTGTCAAGTTAGTAAAATTTTATCAAGATTAGAAAATATAGAGAATGAAGCAGTCACGATGTATACAGAACCTTAAACTATGCACCCTGTGTATTGTAGTGTCATGATTTTTATCTATATCAATTAATAAATATAATGACTTCCTTTTATTCATTTTGTGAAGGACATCATATCACACAATCACGTGTATAAATAATGCGATTGATTAGGGTGTAATGGCAGTAAAATAGAATTTTCTTACCACATCTTCCGTGATTACGGGAAGAAAGGACGTGTCTAGAATCCGTGAACTAGAGTCATTCTAATTAAGTTCCGGTGAGCATAAAACGGACCAATAATTTTATTATTTGGTAAACCTTCAAGCTTAGCAAATTACATAACGTCACATCGTTGTTAATTTTATTTGGCAGGAGTCTTAAGTTTGCAAAACGTATAGCCAAAAAATCTATCTATGATTAAAAATTGGTTTAGAGTACCCGCCACATACGGTGGCAGTAGCCAAACTTGGAACTAAATTTGACGTTTCCGCCATTGCGTGTTATTTTGTATGAAAAGTAAATTTAGTATTACCAGCGTTGTGTTTTTTGCCCACTCTTTGTAATTTTTATGTTTGTTAAGGGTGATTATAATAAATTGATTTCCGGAGTTTCTTGTTAGTTCTTCTCCAAGCTAGGGTCTCCGCTGATCTAACCTCGGTAAAAAATATGTAAAGACAATGCTCAGTGCCATGTTTGAAATAATAGTTTTAAGAGATTCGCGATTTATACTCATGATATAAGATATAAGGGTGTGTATAAGATTGATTGCAGCTGTGGGAAATCCTATGTCGAACAGACTAAACGGTCTATTGCGGACAGAGTGAAGGAACACATAATATATGTAATATATAATAAGAAGGATAAGTCCCGTTAATTATTAATCATGTTTGAAATAGTATAATAAACATATTTTGACTTTGATATATTAATTTGTTTTATTTGAGTTTATAGCTCTGCAACCAAAGATCGTTACAAATGAAACCTATAATGTTTCGAGCCGTATGGCACAGTGAGTGCTAGTTTTGGCGTGTTTACTGGTAACACTGAATTACGCGACTGTGGCGACGCCTCCAACTGCCACCGTATGTGGCGCGATCTCTATCTATAAATAAATATTAACTGTCACTGTTTTGTCAATGAACGGTCAACATTATGTCAAGTTTACAAGTGAATACTACTATTATTGCTATCCTTATCCTATATGAGCAAACGAATGAAAGAGACAAATGTTGCTTGGATGAACTTGAACTTGAAATAATGTAGGTGACTTTATAATTTATTTTATGCGCAACTACATATTTCGATTTGCATAAATTTATCCGTTTATAGACTAGAGTAAATAGTTCGTAAAAATAGATGTTCTTCACATACCTCTGTGTATATTGTACTTTATAATCATGAGACACTCATGTTTGTGATTCACGGATAGAACAATAAAAATTGTTATATTATAATAAGGATAAAGATTAGTAGATAGATTCATGAAAACAAAGTAATTTCCATTCCATCTCATAATTCCCATTTTGAAAATGAGTCTTGAGGCACAAAGTTAAGATGAAATACTAGAAATCAGTCAAGAGACGCTAGAAAATGAAGAATTGATTGTTATTAAACTGCGTAATTATTTTTATGGGTATATTTTTCGATGAAACACAACCTTCTTTAATAGTAGTAGTTATAATAGTATTGCACATGCATCAGTTTTGGGTTTCAAAGTGTTTTTTACGTGATAGGATTGTTACCCATTTAGGACCAGTCAATTTTGTGTAACGGGAAATCAAATAAACAAAATTATATTATAATAATTTGTACGCAATTTATTTTAATTTCTTATAACATTTATAACACAGAATACATGCAATGTACTGCATAATTAAATTGTATAACAGTTTTCAACTGTTGTGTAACAAAATAAAATAACATGCCCTATTATACTATGATTAAAGAAAGTACGAGTATACTTGGACTTATTTAAAAAAGATAAAGATATTATTTCCAGAAAAGCAGCTTAGAAAATATTAACAGACGAGTGTTTATTATTATAAAAAACATGAACTTATTAATTGAATAGACCCTTTGACCCACTACAACAATAGCAGGTCGCAATTAACCTATTTACATATGGAATTCTTCAAGAATCCATTCTAAACACATTTAACAAAGAATAAAAGAACATTGCCCTATATAATTATGCAATGTTAACCTACAAAGGCTTGAGCAATTCAAAAATTACATTACTAATTATCACAGAATACCCACACATATACGACAGTGGCGATCGTAGCTATCAAAAGCGCCGGTAGAATGGCATCACAGGTCCTTTTAACGAAACTCCAGAGGGAGAAGGTTTCATCAGGATAGCCAATCACAGATGGCTCCCAAGGTCTCACAGCACGCACTTCATTTTCCGGGACATCTCCTATCTTGAAGCTTTGCTTAAGATCTCTCGCCAGTTCACTATGACCCACGTCGTGGAAGCAATCCGAGGCGTCGGTGCCGGCATTCTGCAGCAGGATATCCATGCCTCCAGGGTGGTCGTTGAAGAACTCCGTGACGTCATATACTTCATTGTCGATGATCAAGTGAGCGTCGTTGGCAGTCTTGTGTTTCGCGACCTCCTCGCGAGTAATTATCTTAGTAGCCATAGTCGCGTGCGCTTTATTCGGACAGTGGAGGTGAACTAATGAGAGTCCAGTCCGGTTTGGATAGGATTATGCTCCTTATTGTGAGTGCAAATGATACGATATTGACTGTTGGGACCGGTTGTTGACGCAGGCAAATGTCAATCGCTTCGTAGTAACTTAACTGGGGTTTCGAAGAAAACAAGTTATGCCTACTAGTTGACGCATATATGGGCGAATAAACATACCTATAGGGTTTTTTCCTACTAACACATTTTGATGTTCTTAAACACCTAATGCTAAAGGTAGCATATTCTAGACTTCCTGGGAATAAAGAAGAAGTTTTGAACCATCATAAAATTGTTTATTCCAATGTTGTTTGCAGTTTAAGGTTAATCTAGTTCTAATGTATCAAAGTTATCACGACCGACGATATACAGAATCTTGAAAGAACTAAACGTCGTCAAAACGAAGTACCTTATCTACTCAAAGCCTACGTTTGGGTCAAAGGTCTGTATACAATACAACTGTGTTAAGTCCATCACTGTTTACAGACACTAGTTTAAATATAATATAAAAAAACAATAGTCTTCGAATAATAGTTTGAATATGTCCTTAAAAACCCTTTTATTAATGTTGTTATAATCGTGTCATGCGTTAGTGAATTGATTACTAACAACTTAATTAATATGTTAATGGACAAGTAGAGGAAAACTACGTTCCTTTTCCTAGTTTTGTAACAAAGCAAGGAGACGCATGTCCTTTGCTGATTTTGGGAATAGAATGTATAGAATGTATGTAATAGAATGTATCTTTTTAGCAGAATTCCCCAACCACTGATTAGTTAACAAAGTAATGTTTATGAATTCGGTACAGCTCAGTTGTTTGGGGCTTAACTCTGTATCAGTGGGTACAGGGTTCAAATCATACCTGAGCATGAACCAATGGAAATGAAGTTTAAAGAATTTCTATGTAAATTTTTGTAATAAAAATACATTTGTAAAATGCACCGAATACTACGGTGACAGTCTGTTCCCAAACAAGTAAGTTAGTCCTTGTAGATGGCGAAATGACTTATCTCCTGTCCCATTGAGTACTGACTATCTGTTCAACACGTGGATTCTAGGTGGGCATAGAATTACTACCTCCGCGATTACGGATATGGAAATCTGAACCTCTGACTACCCCGCAACTTCTTTTGTTGTCTAATCTTTATGATTTCATCTATGTACCTTATATTTATCTAGACTTCAAACTGTAGACAAGATTTGTACTTGGAAAAAAGATCAGGTGTTGTTGGCTATGTAATGCAATGAGAGCTGTTTGTAGATTTGTGCGTGAAAAGATATATGATATAGCATACATTGTTCACGTCTCAACCATTATCCTTCCTGAGCTAGTTTCAATTAATTAGAATCACGTCGAGTGCCTTGTCCAGATCGAACATGACAAGTGGTGTTCCCTGTTACAGTGTTTAAGCTGTTACTTATTCTGACTAGTGCTGTCACAAATAGATGATGGTCAATGTCAAGTACAAACTTTATTTGTATACAAATATCTTAATTACATTCCTACATACCAAATATTTGTATAACCTTCGTTATTTACAATTTTGATATTAATATTGATTTTTCCACGGCTGACTTATATTACACTTGGAAGTTACATTGATTAACTATATATTTAAAAAAGTGACTATATAGTAATTAGGTAACTTTCTTTGTGATTTTGTATCTTGGACGAAAGTGTTTTGTCCACGACAAACTCGCATTTCACCAAATTACCTGTAACTATACTGTTTCCTCTTGATAGATAGATTACTTCACAATATTTTCCCTCACCAAATAAGTAAATCGCATTTTTACATACTTGTAGCTACATATTCACAGAATACTAATAGGCGTTGAACTTATAGGTGAAGTGTGTCATTTCTATGTGCATAATATTTTCAGTGAATAGTGCTATGGAAAATACTCAGACACTTAGTAGGGTTCAGGGAAAATCTAAAATGACAATATACATATGAATAATATAGCTATCAGCGTATATATGACTTAATTTAAATAATTCAAAGAAGTATAAAGCAATAGAGCCAAATCTTTTTGGATTGTGCCGAACCACTTTCGCTTCATTAACTTGTATACTCCTTCACAAACATACTCAGCAGTTTCATGCAGGTACTTCTAACGTCTCGCTTATTCAGTACATCTCCTATTTGCGCGGCATACCCTATTAGGGTTTATTATTAGGTATGGCGCAACTCAATCGCTTATTAGGAATTCAATCAAGCATAACGCACCTCGGGGGACCAAAGTTGGTTAAGGGTTATCGCATAGTTGGCTAGTTGGTTCCAAACTTCCCAATAATTTGGCGAATTACACTTCAAAGCGATTGCCAAATCAGACGTTAAATTATATGCCGAATTGTTCCCAACTATGTCGAGTATTAATTACATAGCTCGACTATAGTTGGAATGCATTTGATGGAGATAAACAGAATATACGTATTTACTCATGCCATTATGGTCAGGACAGACAGTCGGACAAATAATGCCTGTTTGGAAACCTTTAGCCTAAGTATTTGGGTTTTAATGGTCATAATATGGAATATTAGTGGCAGGTTACAAGCTTTTTTATACATACTGGGAAGAAAGCAGCTATTAATGCGCTATTTACATGTCTGACCAGCAAGGGACCAGGTTAGTTAATTAATATAAATCCTTTTTATAGTCGTTCCTGAAATTCTGTAGAAAGGTATCTTTTTCATTCTGTTAACCTAATAACCGAGTCAAAGTGTCGCTTTCCTTGTACCTTCATCATGATACTTAAGCTATAAATCATTTAGCAGTCTCACGAGAGATATTCATTTAGCCAAACTCATACTTAATTATGACGGTATATGTCCCTTACGCGAAGGTTCCTGATTTGATTACTGATGGGAAGAGGCTTTAAGTTCGGCCATAATTCGAATATGGAATTGTATGTTTTGCGGAGATAAATAAAAACAATATATGGGAGGATATTAGCATCGAATAAACTCGTATTAAAACAGTCATTGCTCTTTATCATGTATGCAAAAACTACTTCCAATGAACTATTTTTGTTTATATTTGGCTTTTCTATTAATTACTTTAATAACATTACATACAACAATGCGCATTGTATTTGTGCTGTGTTTGGAGTTAAGTACGCAATAAAGAAGCGAAGATTCTCTTACCCTTTTATAAAAATGGGATCTATTGAACAATGAGCAATTAACTCAATACCAATAAATATTTCATATAAAATCCTAAAGGCTGATGCAAATGTTGCACTCGATGGATAAGATATTTGTGCCCAAGGTTCCTTCTAAGTATACAAGTTATATTGCAATCTAGAATCCAAAGTTCGAAATTAATTTTAGTTCTAAACTTCTACGACTGCATAGGTAGGAAAGTTGTATACTTGGGTGCCAGTTCATCGGCCGTCAAGTTACAAAGGACCCAAGGGCAAAGGGAGTTTGGGTGTCTTAAAAAGTGAAAGTCTTCAGAGACAGTTGCGAGGGTGTGACAGGAGGGGCGATTTGTCAATCTGTCAGAGCCTTTAGCGGAGGTCAGATTCATCGCGACTTACATACAGATTAGGAGGACTTTGAAGCCTTATAAATACATACATTTTAATATATTTATAGATGGATTGTTTTTTAATTTATTGTTATATATTCGTAATGAGGACTCTTTTAACTATTCCCAATAGACTAGGAACTTAAATTTAATACAGTAGGTTTTTTGGCGTAAGGCATTTTTTCCCTATTACGATTAAACACTCATATTATCCTTATCCTTAGCATGGCAGTTTCAATATGTTTGAATATGATACATTACCAAATTTGAAAATGCAAAGTAGATAAATACATTATTGATCGAAGGTACTACTCAAGCATTCGATTACCGCCTTTTTTGACTGAACATAAAAATTCCGAACTGCTCCATTAAGTTTTTGATCTTAGTTCTCTGTAATAAACTAAAGGACTAATAGAACTCCAGAAAGCTTTCTTTAGTCTAGATTCTGGACATGTATTTATGTCACAAGTTTCCATCTCAGATATACTCGCGTGTAGGAATAAAACCAGTGGTTGGACAACGCATTAAGTGGATGGATTTGGGAGTAATCTTCGTTATCCCTTCGTTTATTGAGACAAAACATTTCCAGATGGATCTCCGTGTTATTCGGCACACGTAGCGCGGCCACGGATGCCTAGTAAGCTTCAAACGTGATGAAGTTCGTCATGTATCCCTCTGCATTAATAAAAGGACGCCTGTGTAGCATATTTCCAGAGACAAGCCTACCTGATGGAGGATAGTAACTTATTTATTCAATACTTTCGTCCAAATAATACACGAGATCTTTTTTTCTTGGCAGACAGTGACCATTTTAATTAAGTGTAGTAATATTGTAAGTAAACTTCGGCGATGAAACAAAAACCGCTACGCTGTATCAACGCTCTCTGTTTTAAAAGTACTTCTAAAAATTACTCCAATTTGAAACGAATTTTACGCTGATACTATTCAGTAGGGAAAAATGGAATTTATAGCGACAGAATCCGCAAGTAGGTCTATGGAGTGAGTTTCCTTCCAGCGGCCAGTGAGCCAATATATCTTGGAGTTTTAATGGGCGGCGATCCCGTAATTTATGATACAACGTCGCTTTCTTTCAAGATACTTCCCTTTATATTTTATCGCCATGGAGTAGGCACTTGCGGGAAAATGCTCTCATACATAATAATTCATTCAAACGGGAGCTAGGCAATCCAGAGTTTTTGTTAGATACGAGATTACAAAGATCAAGAGCAAGTTATTTTGGGCAAGATTGATTACGCTATGGAATAAATATCTCTATTATATCTGATAGAGGAATGTTGTGTTCCAAAGTTCAACTTACTTTATTGGTCGTTAATTTGTAATCTAATTTGAATATATGTGTGTATACTTTATTTTTAATTATAACTGACCTACATTTCTTAAAAAATCACTATCTCGTAAATTATTTTATTATCTGTGCCTCTATCAACATATAATCAGAACAAATATTTACAACATACCTCAATTACTTTCAGGATGGACAACAACTTGAAGACGCCGCATATTAATTGGTCACTTTTAAGAATACTTTGGCTTTGATATATACTCATAGGCTTCAAATGGGTAATGAACGATAGAGAATATTCAGCTTTTAATGGCATTAGGTCTTAACAATACTATTATTGTTTGCGCCCCATATACCGGCTTATGACGGCGGGCATCTTCGCGCCTTAAATTTACAAAATCACTTAGGCAAATGAGAATGAGTGCAGCTAATGGGATTGATGGCAATTAGGGAGAGGAGGCTCCGTTGCCAAATTGCTTGATGAATAATGAATGCTGACGATTGTTATAGTCATACTTCGCGGCGCAAATTAAACATGTTTAGACTTACTTACTGTATCTTCTCACTTATTTGTTTGAATCTATAGGGTTAGTGAGTATATCCCGAGGATCTTTACTCGAATTATTTAGGATTTTCATCTTAGTCTTTGTCTTTCTTATAACAATTGTTGATAGTCTAAATAAATGTTAAAATGGAATTGTTGAAATGGTTATCGACGACTTTTTATATAGGTCCTTAACCAACTAATATCCCTAGCGGGGTGGCAATAGTTTACGAATATATTTCCGCTTTTGCGGAGTAAGTGTATATCTTGTTGATGTTGATATTTTGCCCTCACCGCACATTCTTTTGAAGCCCCAGAAACATGGAACTTAGTTCATTTGACTTGCAAACTCCTTTTATAGTTTGTCCAAAAGTAGATGAATGAGTCTTCATGCAGGTTCGTTAGGGATGGTCACAAATGAACAATTACTGGCCAAAAGTGCTCACACTACGCAATCACGGACGGAAGCGGAAGTGCCACGGAAGAATGAGACAAAGGGAGACTATGACAAATGTGACTGCTTTATATATAAGGACAGGGGTTCTCAACTTTTTCAGCATTAGGAATAAGGAATTAATATTGCAAAATTTTAACGTCATTGGTGGCGAAGAGTATATATGTATATTTCAAACACTGACACAAGAGACATGAAAATTTATGCAAAATATTTAAACTACAACAAGGCAAAACATGGTGAAGATAAGTATTCTTTGAAATATACTATAACTATCTACTGAAAAGTGGATTGTATTTTGAGATTATACATACATCATTAAAACCTTTTGTTGTTTTCACACTATAAAGCAACAACATGATGCATGCTGTCCGGATCCCAGGAATTACGAATGACACTGGTTCCAAACCACTGCGTTTTCTCAATAGCGTTACCTCACATAAGCGATAGAGTGCACAAATATAAAAATAGTACCTAAATATACACCTTGGTGCTCCAATTTGTAATAAGATCATGAATCAGCCGATAGCAGTCCATTGCTGGACATAGGCCTCTGTACATGGTAAACCCGGTCTGCTGGAGGTAATCCCTAAACGAGACAAGTAGGCCTGTTGTACAATTTCTGTGTTTATTAATGTCTAAATATACTGTGTGGGCAATTAAGAATAAGTGAAATTAAATGAATACGTCAGAAAACACGATCACCCCTAGTTCTCATCCAGCCATTACCAGTAACCAGAATACCGCAAAAGGTTATTAGTAATAAAGCCATAGATACCCAACGGATTTCTAAATAAAAATTGCATTTCTATTCGAATTCACAGAAATGACACATACGAGTATGGACCAATTCCGGTTACAGTTGAATTTTCACTGGAAGTAAGTAATGAAAATACTTTCAACTGCCAGTTTATTCTACTACGAATGTATTGGTATAGTACCCTGGTAGTTTTCATCCCAGTGGAGCAATCTAACGTGTTTGTTTTGAATGGAAGCAATAACCGACGACATGAGTTGTTTCGGGGAAAGTTCGCTTGTTTAATTCAGACAGATCGGGGAATATTGAAAACACAGTGCTATTGTGAGGCTTAAACTGGAACTGGTGCCTTAACTATACTACGCAGCACATTTTTTCAAGCCCAACCTTGGAGTAACAATATCACTGCATCAAAAAAACTGGTTCACTACCATTACCTATTACGCGGTAGTCAGAAGTTAATGTATCCATCTCCGCGGTAGTAATTGTATGGCCACCTTGAACCCACGTGTTGACCAGATAGTAAGCACTCAATGTGACAGATGGTAAGCTATGCTGTCATTTAAAAGCTCTTATTAAGACCTGTTCGGGGAACAGATAGGTCACGATGTTTTCCCTCACCGTAGTATGTTGCGTAGTAGATGCAGTAAGGATCAACTTAAGATTAAACATTAGGATTGAGATAGGAGATGCTAACTATCGATCAATAGATTTCATTAACTATCTAATCAATGATGCAACTAGTTTTATGTCCTATTTACGTCTCAGCCAGCCTAGATTCCAAGAACACTTAACTCTTTGTACAGGTCAGACCAAGGTGATACAATTATTACCAATGCCTTCATAGTCAATTTCCAGAGTTTCACTGAATAACAATACCACCCTATTGTTTGTGAGGAATGTTTCTCCCGGACCAATGGCTCGACATCCCCAACAGCCGTTATTCAAAGTTAAGTGCTTATTGTCTTGTATAAATAATGCCAATTTGTTGAAGTTGACACCGCGTTTTAGCATTCTTCGGACGTTTGTAGCTGTTCTATATTTTATACGTGACAACAAGCGAATTTTGGTTGCGTAACGAAATGGAAATATGGATAGTTTATTCAAATAAGAAATATGTAACAAGCACCCACTATTCTTGGAAAGTTCAAATAATTTAAGAGTAATGTCGGATTACCACTTAAAGGGATTAATTCGGCAAATGGCTAGCACACTAGTCACATTACATATTTATATTAATTGTTACGTTACACATAGTCGATAACATTGTTCTCCAAGGTATAGGATCTAGCCATCCCAAAGGAGAAAAACACTTTAGTAAATGTACGTTTGTATGCACCTAAAAGCTAAAACAAAATCGCAAGCCATACCTTGCGTGACATTAATCACCATCTTGTTCGCAATGGGCAAAAAATCAATTGAATCAGATCCATTGTCTGGCGAGAGACGCTCTTTCCAATAAAACTTATTCTCGTCTTGTCAGGCTGTTTGAAACGGAGCTATTTGTCAATATGTCACCACCTTAACAGATCTAGAATTCAAGTCTTTAAGCTTGCTTTTCGTACTTGAATTGTAGAAAACACGTATTTGGTTTTATTTACGCCGTTAAAATCCTTTTGGAAATAGAACATCGAACTTTGACTAACTTCGTGATCAGTTAAAGTATGAACATATGGTGTTGTGGTATAATCAAAATTCGTGACAGTCTTTACAGGCGACTATCTAACTACAACAAAACATTTAAAAATTGTGATACCAACTCCTATATTATATATGAGTACATATATACATGCAATCTCGCCCATATTACCCGAAGCCACAGATTTCATTCTATCAAGTAACCGTCCCGTGACACTGGGTGAAATCCTGTTGTTTTTTCATGAAAATACCTATGTGCCCTTCTTAGTGGTTTTATTACCTCGCCTGACGTAATTTAAGGTGCGAAGTGCTCTTTTTACGACTTTGGTCACTGAACAAAAGGGAGAATATTCCATCGCCAACCCAAACCGTTATTGTCAGTTTTATGTCACCGCTAGTAACTTCTAGTTATAGGATTCATTTCAATTATGTCCTGAGAAAGGAACTGGGGATTCAAAAAACATTAACCAGTTGGCTTTCTTTTTGGATTTTTTCTAGATAACTAAGGGAGGTAGAAATTGAATCTAATTGGTGATAAGTTAAATTCAAATATTCCATAGGCCCTGATTATAATGATATATTTAATGTTCACTAAGGAGATGTTATGTTACAGAGGTTCTGGCCTCCCTAAAGGAAATGTAACTAGCTGGGTTCCTCCTAGCATGTTAATAGTGTGCTCATAACTAAGTCTACATAGTATCCACAAGTTACATACTATTGCAAAAAAGAGTTGAAAAATAAATTTCTAACATTATTAGTGATAATAGAATTTTAAATACTTGAATATAAATCATACAAAACTATCTTTATGATACGTGCTAAGCCATCTAGCGGTTTTTTAACATACTAAGTAAAAATTTAATAACTTTGTCCGATATGGTGACTGGTGGTCTTAGAGTGAAGAATAACGCTTTTCTGCTGTTAGCCAGTCTTACTTATTTTAAAGAGTACTAAAATCATCTGTTTCACCATCACAAAAAAATCAAATCAGAAGAGACACATAGGTCATTACGCTCACTAGATAGAAACATACTATTCACAAATCCTCTTGTTACTCATGCACTAAAATAAAAATATATAATGGTATAAGTTTCTGTGTATTATGTTCCTCGCAGCCTTCCGCTTCTTACTATACCTTTCTTCGCGGTTTTCAAACGACTATTTCTAACTTTACATTTTTAAGTAAGGCTTTGCCTTTCCCATTTCTATGTAAGACCTTTGCTTAGGAACTTTCTTTGGAATCAGACCATTTCAAAGTTTCCCTGTAAACAAGTTTCAGAACTAAGCGTAAACACTTTTCAGCTTAACCAACGCTCCGTTTACTCGCGTTAGCTATGTAGCTCGTACGAACATTGGGGACGGAAAATCTCCTATTCAGTGCGGTAAATTAGGGTTGAATATGGAAAGCCTACAATCAGGAACTTAGACGGAGTGGACAAAACTAGGGAGAGAGGTTACTCCATGGTCAAGTTGTGGAATATTATGGAAGGATTAGGTTATCTTTTTAAAGGTGGACATAACATTCTCTTGGCACAAATAAAGCTATTGTAATTAAATTAAAATAGACGGGGGGTTATCATGAATGGTAGGCATGTATCCCTAGTCTTTTAGTCGCCTCCTATGAAAAGCTGGAAAGAAATACCTCTAGCTTAAATTTATTTAGTTAGCAGACTAAAACGATATAATATGTGATAATATATTAATACTTGAAGCATATATTTAAGTCCCACAAACAAGAATCCGAATAATTTTATATGAATTTTAGCTCTTCAAAGAGCACTAAATCTCGAGAATAAAGTTAAGGTAAGCGAGCATTTATCTCCGCTGCATGTCTCCGAGGCATCTTTGCATTTTCAACGGTTGCACGAGAGATTTTAAGATGCTCATTGTAGCTTAAAATATCACTGTTGTTTGCTAGCACATTTTGCAACAAACATTGCTTAATGTTGTGTATAGATATACTGTATACTAGTATACGTAGCGCAACGTTTAAACACTTGAAAGTTTTTCGTCAGGATTTCAGTGCGGTTTAGTAGAAATACTTAACCACAGAGGTCGTAGTTCAAATCCAGCAGTGAACTGACGGTATGATTCTTTATATTGTTACTGAACTAATTATAAAATATAACATTAAAATGTTGATGAGATACTAGAACCTACTAGCTTAAATAACACATGCATGTGACGTCAACATTAACCACAGTCAGAATCTCTTAAATAAAATCAATTGATTCAATTAATCTACTTCAACTATAACTCAAAAGCAATTATTTACACAAAAGGCACATAATACAAAGTCATAGTAAGCCCGTAAGGAACAAGCTTAGATTTATTTAGAAGTGAATCCACAAACCATTGCTGGCAGAGCAAGTGTTGAACCTAGGAAGGGGCGAACCGAAGCTTCAATGAATCTCGTAATTACTTAGCAGCAGGCAATCGCAGCGTGAAACTAACTGCAAACTCTCAGACACGACTTACTTGAAACATTACTTAGTACATTAGAAACTGGGGTGGAAGGCGGGGACATAGTGAGGCTGGTTGTTTCAATATAGTCCCAGATTGACTTGACGCAAGATTGGAAGATAGTAGAAAATATTTAATTAAATAGACGCGTACATACAACGAAGGTTATAGATAAAAATTTGCGCAGTCAAATATATGACTTAATAAAGAATTTTATGTTTAAGAAGTGCCTATAATCATCTATGATATACATACCTACTTCGTATACACAGAAGTGTAAGAGTATTCTTGTGGCAAATGTGGTTGGCGAGAATCGTTAGGTAGAATTAGGTATGCACTCTAGGAACCAGAAAATTCAGCACTTAAACGCATCTAAATTTGAATGAATGGGTATTGCCCCACAGTGTATATTCACCTTTACCCGTGAACGTATGATGTACTCAGTCTCAAACTCTGATACAGAACATTACATCCTAGTTCAGACTGAATTGCACACTGTATATTTATATACGATATTCCAATAATAATGGAACCGAGATGTATGGGATTTTAATGGAATGTGTGTGAAGTATAGTACACAGTATCAGTAAAATGAGTGTGAGAGAAATGATGTGAATGTACTATTAAGGTTTTGTTAAACCATTAAAATAAAATAACTGTTGAGACTAAATGGATATGTTTGTCTAGAAAATGATAGAATGAATAATAAGATGTTGTAAAGATGAATAAGAGATATCACCCCTTCACCAATAGCTATAATGCACAAGTTTCTGCAAATATACACACAATCATTCTTCGTTAGAGAGGTTAGAAAAGTGGTTCTGCAGACACAAATATTAAAATATCTTTGTATGCATTTATACAAATTCTAACCCATCACTCAATACGCACAGTTAACCAAACGCAGCAATAGTCTCCACCAGTGATTGATGCATGACACGTCCCACTAATTAAGTTAATCACAACACAGACGCTTCTGCGGCGAGTGTTGACATGACCAATTGATTACCAACTAATTAGGCTTCTGTACTGGGCTCTTAGACTAGTGGCAAAACAATAAGAAAATAGAAATTAAAATGTATGAGATTGGAAAGATCACATGACTTAAGAATGCGTATTTCAATTCCAAACATATTGATTTTTATTGTCTTAGTGTTTGGCCGCTTCTCAAAGTCAAGATCTTTCCGATAAAGTTAAAAAAAGACACTAAATCTTTGAGGTCTTCCTGGGTATATTTCATAAATATTCTTAAATGTATAATAACTTCGAGCCCGATAAATATGACGATAAATTTCTTATACTTTTATCTACCTCATCGAGACACTCATATGTATATTTATATATACTCGTATATATATGTATGTACAAATCCATATACACGAAGACAAGCAGATTAGATAAGAAGGGCTTTCTTTGTATGTAGGTCACTGAGGCCCAATGCTCCGTAGGTCGCCTCTCAAACCCTTTTCAATATGCATGAGGTGTTACGAGACCCTGTCTCATTTCGCCGCTACACTCAAGCGCCCTTAATTTTACGCAACTTGAGAAACCGTGCTAGTCTGGGACATGGCTGGAATGATAAATAGTCTGCTTGGCGTGTTAGGAAGCGAGGGACTAGATGTATATAGAAGGTATTTGGCTAATTATTAATTATTCATATTAGAATCGTTTATTCAGGTTTTTTAATCTTGTTTCGAGGAACACAGAACAAGAGAACCTTGGACACAACAATTTTACTTACCCCAACTAACGGAATCGTGATTGAATCTTGGTGATAGGTTGCTAGCCATTACTCAATAGCCTTTCATCCCCAGCTTCGTAGTATTTTACTTAGCATTATATTAACTTCGTAGTATATTACGAGATTTAATACATATTCATGCCAACACAACTAAATGACTAAACATAGAATCTCATAAACCGTTCAGTAAGTAAGAGTATATATGTATGAAAGAAGATCAAAGTAGTAATGTTAATATTATATTACGTGCAAAGTAAAACCTTACTACCTTTGGTGAGGCTAAGTTATGAAATTAACACTTAAAGTGTTCTTGGAGAAAAAGTTGAGCTTTTCCTCTCGGCTGCTTTCGCGAAAATGATGTGGAAATGAGCTGCTAATTGGTCGAGGAAAGTTCTGGGGCATACTTCAATTTCATGCGTTTACTTGAGGTACAATAATCGTGAAATATGTTTGGAAATCATCACAGGCGTTGCGTTGATTTAGGAGTTTATTTTTATTCACAATACAAATTAATATTAGTATTTTCTTAGGCCCGATCTGGATGTTGGTAATATATTATCAGCTAAGAATTTTAACATTCGCGTTTCGTAAAGTAAGCTTGATTAACTCTACTATTATGAAACGCTAATGTTCAAAATCGATTTCATAATCACCGGATTCCAAAGTATTATTTTCGTACATATATTATATTATTGTACTTATATCCCTTTTGAAGTGAACAAATCGACAATAACGTCCTTAAAACCTTTTTAAGTTATATAAGGTTACTGTCATTTGTAAAATTGTTGACTGGTGAAAAATGATCCAATATTAATGGCTAAAAGATTATCCCTACCCGGAAGGGATTAAAACGTTTATATAATTTGAAGTACAAACTTTGTATATCATGTTACCTTGTTCATTTTCGTATTCGATCAAAAGCGTAAAACCGACATGGCAACGACAGGGCCCAACTTTGTATTAGGAACAAAGGGTTGTTCTTATCAAAACTTTTTGAGTGGGATAATTGTTTTCTCAGGGCCTTCTAACTTTTTTGATCCTTACGCCTGTCTTACACGATTTACAAGACGGAATTTACATTTACAATATCCTCTGTTTACGTTTCAGGTTTGGAACTTAAATAAAAGTAAACCAGGTTTACCTTTTATGGCATGGCGTTCGAGGTGACTAAGAGATATGGCGGTGTTTTATTTACATGAAGTGATGGTTTAGTACTTATCACCATCGTTCTAGAAAAATCCACTCTAATTGGAGAAAAGACAAACACGTTCACGACCATTGACCCTTGCGGGGTAATAAGTTAACTAAAATTTATGTGCATGCAGTTAAAACACTCAATATTCCGTATATGGGTATATAGGAAAAGACATGATTTAAGTATGTGATTTGGCAATACCTTTAAATCTAAAAAGGTTAATAATAGCTACATAATCCTGTCTACCCCAAAAGGGAACCCAGTCGTCACATAAACCCTTGTAGCGTACACACTCGAATGATTTCGCAACAATTGATCTTGGGAGTGAATCGGAACAAAGGGCTTAAACTGCACGCCGCGATTCACAAAGAGAGCTGCAGAGGCTAAACAATAGGAGAAAGGATTCCGAACAATAAGCACTTGTTATCTACAAGTTAATGGCTTCGATACAGAAAGGCAGATACTTTGATACGCATTCAAGTATGGAAGTTTGAGAGGGCGGATAGAGTAAAAAGTTTCAACGCATTTTCAACTTGGAAAAATAATATATGAACACTGTTTTGGGCTATTTTGGACGACAAATACTGTTAACAAGCTGCTTTTGTTCTATTATAAGTCGATGGAATCAATTTAGCGATTTCTCCAATTATTATAGCACAGGCGATTGAGGTAATGTGATCCGCCAGGTTCTGAGAACCTTTTACAGGACAATAAGATTTATGTTATATGTATGTATGTTCATCTTACGTATGTATCTATGTAGGTGTAAGGAATACGCATTTAAAAGTGTATGTTATGTTCCTGCGTGCATTTCAAAGAGGAAAGCGTTAATAAGAATACTTTATGACACCAGAAGGGTTGGTTTCCACTAGTATGAGCGATTTATATAATAATTTCATAACATTCCGTGATCTCTGCCTACCCATCTGTATATAAAAGAGATTATACGTGTATAAGTTTGTTTATTAACATTACGTTGGGGGCTAATCTGTTGGTCACGAATAAAATAGAACCATTTCAATTAATCTAATCTAATTTAAATAACAACAATGAAAAATAGTCTTTGAGTGACCAAGGATAGACGAGGAATCCACTAATTGAAGGTTCGGTTTGCTACGTAAATGCCTTTTTTGTGCCACGTAGAACATTTTCCATGTTATTTTAACATTTAAACGTTTTGAAATGTGTACGTTAATGCTTTTATTAGTATTGTCTTTCAAAGATTGAAACGCTCACTGAAATCTACTTTAGAATAGTTATTGCTGAACTATATAATGACAGCTGCTTACACTGTCTTTTTCAGAGCATAATCAGATTTTCTTGCATTACAATATTTATAACAGTGAGGGAAAACATCATGAGGAAACCTGCCTATCCTCGGGATAGTTAATAGCCAGTGCCTATATACTGCGATACAGTTCACTACCTATCACGTTGGGTGCTGTCTAGCAAGTAAAACGCGGGCTTCGAGTGATCCATACCTAACGTGCCTTCGAAATTTCGAAGATGGACACTCAAGCCTCTTACTACACCGCCACAATAGAGTGTGTGAGTGTGTATACACAAGTCATGAAGCGTTTGTAATGTACAATATTAATAATTATGTGTCATACATCTTAACTAGCTTAGCATTTTACGCTCTAGTAGAAACGTACCTTAGAGGGAATATACAGAGCGGGAATCATTAAGGAGTGAAGTGCGGACGCCCGACCTCTTTGAGGTGCCTAGAGGCCCTTCACGCACCCTCGCACGCGGAGGGTAGGCTGCAATGCTCGTTACCTACTCTGACTGCAACAAAATATAAGTTCAGGTGTAATTCCGTTTGGTATGAACAAGAGAACAGTATACAAGATTCACGCAATATATTTGCAAAACATCCCTGTGTTTTTTTTTTATTAAGCCATTCAACACTAAGGTTATGTCGGCTTAGGTACAGACACTGATGCCAGGGCGTTTGCACTTCTTGTTAATCTGTCGCCATGGTCACACGCCAGCTGCCCCCAACTCCAATCGAAGAAAAACGAAGTCGAAGCTCCAATTCTTCTCTACCCTGTCTTCTTCGGTTCGTTCCAGTTGAGGATCCAAATCTTATCCCAAAGCGAACATATGTAGTCATTTTGGCATCACAAGTGGCAATATATTCTGCGGAACATACATTTTTGTATTTTCAACTTTCACTGAGCTGCTGACTTTGTTGACGAACCATAGGCGACTGATTCACATATTCATTTGGGGGACAAAATCGTGAGGAATACATGCCATGCTGAGTGCAAACTTTATGGTTGAATGAGGGTTGAAAAGAAACGCACTATACTTAGTCAACAATTCCGAGATTAAATTCATACCTCTGACTATTTGTAACGGATAATAGTCGTAACTTGTATGTACGCTACGCTTTTTATTCCACTCCAACATAGTTATTAATATCCGTCACATATTTTGCAGAACAAAGATGCGATAGTGCTTTCCATGAATATTACGAGTATAGTTTCATTTCGTTTATTGTTTCACATGTCACTGTTATCAACTAAAGTGACTTTTATAACGAAAAGGACGTACAGTTATACATACTTGTAATCACACATACATACTTTTTGGGTAGTCTGAGGTTTGAGTCACAATCTGAAGATTTTGCCACTCAAATGGTTCTGCCACTTCGTGATTACGGTTACTAAAATGATACTACGACTATATAGGTGTTTTATAAAATTTAAGTAATTTAATCAGATTTTAAAATTGTATAAGCGATGCATACTTCCATACATAAGTGCTTTTTATTATCTATTGCGAGAAATACACTAATTTCTTTAACTTCCATTACATAAAATAGAGCACAGAATTCCCAGTATATGAATCCTCCAGTTCCAAGTAATTGTCAGTGTTCATTAAAACATTCTAAAAAACATTTGCTTTTAAGCTAGCTTGTGTTAAACGTTGGTTAGCAAATGAATTTCCAAACTCATTAACAACTTGGGAACTGTTATTTGCTCCAGGATATGTGTTTTCTTTAGCACTAGAAGCGAGGTTTATAACTAACTTCTATGAATTATTGAACAAAAAAATTATATAAATCGTACTAGCTGGAACGTCAATAAAATTCTACAAGTTACAAGTAAGTATTTCATCCTAAATCTCGTAGAAGCATCTAAGATAAAAGTGGTACACATATAATCTATCGAGATATCAATTTGACACTAACATGATATATCAAATTGATCATAACCCTTATGGTAACATTAAAAGCGATTGAGAATATAATATGTCTCCTAGGTTCAGATCAATCCATGATCTCTGCCTACCAACGAAGGGAAAGGGTTTGTGTTTATGTATGTATATTCACTTCAATTAGAAAAGGGATAAAAAACATGCGTTACAGTATACATATATGTACGCAATAGTGAATTTCACTTTGGTAGTATAAGTAAACATAAAATCCGGAGCTTGTAGGTACTCTTTATAAGAAGATACGGTTATTCCTACGGCGATGTTTCGGCAACCCTCAAAACATTTTGGGGATAACAAAGGGAATAAATCGGTTTAAATGGGATATACTTATAAAATCTTACGAGAGGTGGTTCATGTCGTTGGATATGTGTGTCTATAAAATTTCCTTATTCTATTTCCTGTCGTATAAATAAGATTACATAGGACTCTTAGGCGCTTTCAACCATATTCTGTTAGTGATAAAATAATCGAGACTTGTTATCTGTTTGGTTTCTTTTAGCATACCTATCGGTGAGATGTTATCATTAAAAAGGAAAGTTTTGAGATTGCCTTCAGTTAATATATCAAATTTCTATTTGTCAATGTAGTAGGGAAGAAAGATTATACGTCCCTAAATAGAGTGCATTATAAAATTATGTTATAAAAAATCAGTTAAAAACATTTTTGTTCCCAGGTTATATATTTCAGTACTCATATATTCCTAGTATGCTGGTAGTAAATTTGAATTAGGCGAGGCGATGAGCCGCCTCATGACCTGGAAATAGTCACTGGACCATTATATTGGGTAGAGATTGGGATTGAAAAAGACGTTAATCTTCCTTAAAATCTTATCGTGTGAGCAGGGTCATTAGCCCAATCCTCGGGCAATGGATTGGCAATCCTACACGATGATCGTTTCCCGCCGTTGTCGTTGTTAAGGAAAATGTTCCAGGAATCACGCCAACTACCTGAATTAATACCTTAACACATTGAGCGCCACGTAGGTAACCGGTGACTTACGCTAGTAGAGGAAAACCTTTAACAGAAACAAACCTTGTTAGTTAAAGGGTTAATACCTGATAGTATTTGTACTTGTACATGGTGACACAGAAATTTACCTGTCACGTCGACACTGAAAGAAAGGAAATTGGAAAGGAAGTGAAAAGAGGAAAATTGAAGCCATACATCAATACCATGCAATATTTGAAAGAGATATAGCAATATCTGATAACCCTGTAAGGGATACCGGTCGTTATGTATAACTACCTAAAAATAGCTGAATATCTAGTTACCTCTCACGACATTTAAAAATAAGCAGCTGTTTACAGACTATTCAAGACTAAACCAGCTCGGGAACTTTGGTTTGTATAATGAAGCTATGAAACCTTACTATGCGGAAGCAATGTTGAACAAAGGAAAGTACCGAGATAAAAGACTTTGTCTTATTTACTAACCGACCACCACAAAGTGGGAAGTTGTAAGTTGAATTCCGTAATGGAAGTTTTCCACTGAAAATTATTACATTTATTATTATGGTCTTATATAAACTAAAAATAGATACTAAGATGAGGTGAGGTATATATTGGTTTATAACTTGTTATGTTATGTCATATGACAAATAAGGTTAAAGGATATAATCATAATTTAAAACATCATCCGATAGATGTAGTGCGGTATAATTCAAACTCGGACCAATTTAGTTCAATATTGAAATATAAACAGGATAAAGATTATCGTACGCTATCTTTATATAACGTATGTAATATCATTTTTTTTGTTGTAATGATTATTTTATCATTGCTGACATCGCATAGTGCTTTTTATTCGATTTTTTTTCTTAATAATTTGTTATTTCAAGCGAGACTGTTTTTAAATGAATTGAATATTATTGCTTATCAATGTTGTTGAAAAATACTTATTTTTAATAAAATTAATTGCTAATAAGAGACACTGATCAATTTAATACACTATTCAATAAATAGGTGCTGTAGCTGTAACACTTTAAATGGCATGCACTAAAATATTTGTATCGGTAGGTTAGAAATACCTATAACCGTCGAATGTCTTATGAGCTGTGTGAGTGTCAATGAAGTAAAAGTAGTTTGTCAGGATTGGTACAGATGAAGATCCGTGATCTCTACCTACTCCTCTATAGGGAAACGGACGTGATGTGTACGTGTATGTATATTATATGGAACATAATATTTAATGAAAATTTTAAATTTTTTGATAAGTGTTAATTTTTGAACAATTAAATTTATAACAATGAATACTTCTATTTAACATTCAACAGATGGCTCATTCTCTTGTTACAAAATACCTGTGAATGTTTTAGTAAACATATTAATTTACTGTTATAGAATATTCATTACATGTTTTATTTTAAATGTACAGAACTATAAAAATATTTATTATAAGTTATCTTTAGGTAGCTTTAACGAAAATAGCTTGTTGCCCATTTCTTTTTAATCCATGGCATGTCATAACTATGGTTTTGTGTATTTTTATGAATACAACTTAATCGTAATTTAAAGTTATCTTTAGGTAGCTTTAACGAAAATAGCTTGTTGCCTATTTCTTTTTAATCCATGGCATGTCATATGTATGGTTTTGTGTATTTTTTTGAAAATAACTTAATCGTAATTTTATTTGCACGTAAAAGTACATATCTTAATGACCGTTAACCCTTTCTGGGTGGTCAAAGCCATGGTATCATCTAATAGGCCAGATAGCGTCACCATTTACTAATAGTGACTTACTATTGCAGGTGGAAAGATGGTATTATATGTATGTTAATTTTGCCCTCTTATTGGTTCTAACATAATATCAGCGTTGCGTTTGCCACTAAACGTAACATACCCAGCTGAGTTGGAACCTTTTTGCTGCGGCAATAACATGTAAAAGCTATACCACTTAGTCTGTAAGTTTGGCTTTGTAAATTTTTTGAATTGTTTATGTTTTTGTGGCTGTAAATAAACGCTTTATTATTCCCAACATGTATTTCGGCACCAACCTTCAATTAAATTTCTAATTACGACGAAACCGACTAGACTAGTATTTTTTTATTATTTAGATTTTCTACACTATGTCTGCAGGTGAAAAATATTCTGGCTGGCAGGAAAGATTAAATGTGTTGCCATGGGCATGTTTGCTTTGAATGCAGCCAATATCCGGATGCATTTACTATCGGAGGTGGGTGTTGCCTTTTCAATTTTGAAGCCAATTTCGAGCACAGCTGTATCTTTTTTTGAATGGATAAAAACCTAGTCACAGTTATAATAATTTTGATGAACACCGTTTTGAGGACTCCAGAGTGTAATGTGGATGTCAGTTAATTCGTAACATTGTCAACAAATTTTTTATTCTATCATATTATACTGCTGCAAAAGTTCTGAGTTATTACAAGTTAGGTAAAGTTTTTACCTAAGTTTTGAGTTTTTACACATTTTGTATTTAATATTCTGTGTTCCCTACCAAAATCAAAAAGAAAGCCCTTCTCAAATATTATTAGACTTTCTATCCTCAAATTCATTCGGTTTGGATTTCATTGTACTAATAATTATTTATATATATCCAGTGATGCTTACTAAAGCATTTGTATTTTTCGAAAGCGTTTATATATTTTGATCGCTACAAATGTTCTCTAGTTTAACCCCCAATCAATTGTTTTCCGAAAAATTAGACCTTAGAATTGTCGTTCTTCTCACATCCGAGTGCCGTTGACCCAATTTCAGGGCAGGGCGTGTAAAGCTGCCGACGTGAGTGGACTACAGCCCTGCTTTTTGGGTTTGACAAGCCCCTCCATCCGCCTATGGTCTATGGCCTATATGTATACTTGTAGATAGACTTATAGTTGAGTGACCATCTTGATGAGCATTGTGATGGTGTATAATGTAGGTAATTTAGCATGTAAGTATGCTGGTCATTGTTTACTAAGATAAAGGTAACTTAAAGAGGTAGAAATGTATTACTTATGTCTAGAAACAACTGTAAATCAGTGTTACTGATTGATAATGCGATCTCAGAAGTCAGAATTATCCAGTGCATCAGCTGTTGCCTGTCTGAAATAGGAATATTAATAATATGAAATATGTATATGAAATACTTAAAATAATATTGAAATACTTTTTATAATTTCATTAATATATTACCATATAAGGTTATTTAAAAGCTATAAAAAATATGCTAAATTTGATATATAAATTATGGTTATGGTATAAACTTAGTTATTAACTAGTTAATAATTTTCACCACACATAATGATCATCTCAAATGCCAATTAGAATGATAGCGCTCAACTTCTCAAATCGATAGCAGATCAGCTTTGTACATTTTGCTAAAAAATCCTCAAACAATGGACCAATCTATTCCGAAGCAATTAAACAAAGTGAGCCAAGCAAGATAAGACGGCCTTTGATCTTTTAACTTTTGCAAATTAGCCAAGTTCAAGCGAATAAATGCTTAGACGCTTATTTTTATTATTAGAATGCTTAGACTAATCCTTTACACAATTTATGAGGACCATTAATCATTGGTTTGGAATTAGAATTGTTGACGGGTATTATTTCATTTCAGGTAAAACAAAAGGTGATATTAAAGTTATTGGTATGGCGGTGACCTCAAAAGAGAGAGAAAATAGAGAAACACACGCACACTATCCCTATAGAAGTAGTTATTAGAACATAAAATCTATACTTGTATTAAATAATAGTGGCATTAATTTTGCCTTGAATATAACCTTTATATATATATATATATATATATATATATATATAACTTTTACCCCATTTATTATACGATTACACACAATACGAAGTAGCAGCCAGCTGGTGACATTTTTGAAGTCCTGTACCAGCACGAGAGATTAACACTCCCGAGATAAGCCCCGTCTCTGAATCTGGGTCAAGCATCGAACTTCGCACATTATTCAAGCAACACCCAACGTTGATGCTATAAAGAATTTATTGTAACACTGAAAAGGCTATTTTTTGCCTTTTCTAGGAAGAAAATAGCAACCTTACTGAGGTTCTTCCTGTCATTAAAAGGGTCAATGGAATTTATCAGGGTATTGACTAGCAAACTGTCACCAATATTTTTTATTAATAACAGTCTAATTATTGATCGTGGAGCTATTAATGATGGCTCTAAGCATCTGTCTACCTTTAAATGTATTACAATTCTGCGCATATTGGAGAACATAATAACAACATATAGTATTTCAAAGCGGGAGGCTTCTTCTTGAAACTTATTACTGTTTGAGATGTTTCCAAGAGAAATTGAATTCAGTCCCTGAATTCAAATGAACTCGGAAGCTACGAACGAAGTCCGTAGTTCCATGTGCTCGTACTACGACAAGATTTTGCTACGACGAGTATCGTGCTGCCATTTTGTACACACTCCGAACTAACGCAGCTGGATATAAAAGTATATGAAGGTGAAGTGAATGAAAAGTTTCGTAGGGGTCAGCCTAAGAAGCCGTGTGATGATCACATATTTCATGTTTTGAAAAAGCGTAACGTTGGAAATACATACACGAGGTTTATATCCGGCAATATAGTAAAATAATAGGAGTGTGACATATACAAATTGTAACTTCCACTCAGGTGAAATATTTAAACAGGTTTTTTTCTATTAATATGTAGATATGTGATATTAAGTCTAACTAGAATAAGTATTTCCTTATTAAATTTTCCTTAACAAGTACCATTAGCACAAATCTTAACTAACTGACTTTGGAGTTAATACAATTGATGTGATCATCTAAATATATCTCTTTTATGACCGTGGTCCCTTTGCACAGCGTGGCCATTCGGAAACAATACTCAGCGCCACTCCTAGGATGAAGTTAAGGAAATTTTATCGACTAAGCGAGGGTCGTGACTTTAGCGCTTTATGCCCGAGAACAAAAACACTAAAGTTAAGTTTAAGCAAAGGCTTATCTTAATGAACGTAACAAAGGGTGTCGGGGAAAGATTTACAGGAACTGAAGCCTTATACCTCACGGGGTTGTTATTCCATCCGCCTCACAGCTATAAAAAGTTGAGTTAGTGTTAGTCGTAAATGCACACTCACATGTATAATAGATGTTATGTATGATAAAAGATAATTACTTGAAGGTATGATTTTAAGTTTCTAGTTCTAGTACCCACTAATAAATCTTAGTAATTGCATAAATATGAATTTTAAAAAGGTACACGAGAAATAACAAACAAAACCCGTTCACGACCATTAACCTTTGCGGGGTAGTTAGAGGTTCAGGTATCCATACGCAATTGCGAAGGTAGTTATGCTATGGCAACCTTGAACCCACGTGTTGACCAGATAATCAGTACTCAATGTGACAGGTAGTAAGCCATGTTGTCATTTTCAAGCACTGACTATTACCTGTTTGGGAAACAGATAGGATTACTCACGATGTTTCTCATCGTAATATTCGGAGGTGGAAGCTGAGTGGGTCATGGTCGTGAACGCGTTTGTCTGTATATGTACTAAATAAAGTGACATTAAATGTAACTATACTACCACTGAATATAATTTGGATGTTGGTGTATGAAAGTTAGTTAAGCATAAGCTGGTTTGCCAGGGTCATTTTTAAAAACAAAATACATATTTGTCTATTTCTTCGTAAACGAACAGGCATGCGTCATACTACTACTAAAATCTACTATCTGGATGTATTATTGATTCAGCCAAAAAATTGTATAAAAAATTACATTTATTATAGTTTTTGTCTCTTTTTCAAAGGTACAAATGTTTAGCTACTTAGGCAAAGCAAGATAAATACAAAAGTATTAAACGTTTTCCCAGAATGCATTTTCTATTGAAACTCGACCCGCGCTAGTGTAAGGCCCACTTAGCGAATTAATCTGTCTCATTAACGGAAGAGCAGTAATTCAAACTCCGCAACGAACAATGCAATCTACTAAACACCATTTTAAGTTAATCTAAATCATTATTAGTATTAATGCTTTATTAGCCTTTATTGAACTTTGAAAAAATATGTTTATATAACCTAAAATGTGACGTAAAAGTACTTGGAATTTACTGTCGGAACAGATACCTCAAATGAATGAAACTTCAAAAATTAATAGCTTGTATTACCACAATAAATCAAAAAAGTAATCAAGATTATCGAAGCCGTTTTTTCATTATTTCAGTGTATTTATGGCTTATAATAACTTAATCACGATACCTATTCATTTGAGGTGAAAATTCGCAAATATCCATAATACATTTCTAGTTTAGTGATGTATCGTGTATGTATTTTGTATTTACATTTTACTATACAGTCAATAATCAAAAGTGATGTTCTTAAGGTGCAAAGTTCGTGTAGAGTAGCGGACTCTGCATTCATAACTCTCATCTTAAATATTGTTTAATTTAGTAACTACAGTCCTTCGTAGATTTTCGGAATTAAGTTGTAGGGAGAATGTACAACAGAATGCGGAAAACGTCGTTGTGTAAAATACCATAAATAAACTGAAATAAAATCACACTTAGAAGCAAACAGTAGAAATTCTCTGGAAGTGACACTGCCAAAACAAATGCGACGTTATAAGCGATGTTTGTTCACACTCCTGACATATTTTGTTCCAGATAAATAATAACAAAGGACGTTTCTAGAACAGTGTTGTTTTAGAGATTAATATATAGATGGAGCACTGGAGTAACGAAACACGAAATCACTTGTTTATGGAACAAAAATAAATGCCCTATTAATAAGCAGAACGCCATCCCAACACGACTCATGCGTTACTATAGCTAAACAATATATGTGGTTGAATTTGGGTGCACACTTGTCGTGCCTTTTCACGCAACTTGTCACAGGGAGATGACTATGACTTTGTACGCCTATAGTGTGATGTTTGTTGTACTGTATGTCAATCAGTTGTGGCTGTGATAGACATTGTAATTCTATATATTATATATCCCTTTATATTGTTAAAACTGAAGGGAGTATCCGAAAGGTTATGAATAAATTTGGGCAAGAGAATAAATAAAATACTACAATGTTAACTTTTCATAATCGTTCATTAATTAACAACAAAATTTGGTACATTCTCATATTAATTATCTATAAACATCGGCAGATGGCTATTTATGTAACTAAGCGATGAAGCGTATCATTTTAAAACAAATTTTAAAAAGTGTAACAACGTTCTGAGAAGTCTAACAAGTGAAACATAATTAAAATTTTTATTCGTAATGTTATTTTTCAACATTACCATCCAATATATTATGTGAACCTAGACTAATTGGAGATAAGTTATGAATAGACGTAGCATTGTGTTAAATATATTTTTATCCCGATACATACTCATAGCCTAATTATTGTACGTTCTGTTTAGTATATATGGTGAATGAAGCCCTTTTTAGTATGCTTATAGACGCATACGCTAGTCTGGGAAGTAAACCATCACCAAATTTACGTATTAAGACACATATCAACTTGATACATTTATCTAAAGTGTTGGGCAACTGAATAATACTAATACCGATACTAAAGCTAAGAAAGACAAAAGAGATATTATGTCCCTACACTTAAATGTAACATATCTTTGAAGTTCTGTCTACTAAGGATTTAAATGTACACTTTATATAATGCATTTAATTACAATGTACCATAAATTCGCTGTTTGTTGCAGAGGGCGTGAGCGTAGTTTCGCAGCCTTCGCGGCGATAAGGCTCGTTGAAAGGAGCAGACATTTCGCCGGAAGTGGGCTGCGGCTGACCGGAAACCGCGCTTACGTCCACAGAACGTGCCCTCACATGGAGTTGTGAACTGGAACGCGATCGCTTAATTGATTTTACGAATGTTAGCGTCAGATGAGGTTTTAATGAGCTATATAAACTCTTAACAGATTGTAGAATAAATTGCCTAGTGTATACATTTCCCCTTTTTGTTTTTTGATTCCTTTTAGAGGAGTACTTAGGACACACTATGTTTCAGTTATTGTTTGTCGAAATACACAAAATATGTAGATATACGTAAATAAGAAGAATAGATAATTTTCCTAATCATCATTAGTTTTGTATTCGTAGTATTGTTACTTGTTCAGTTCGGTTTTAACGCAGAATTCTCGATTTCTGAATTTCAACTGAACTTCATCGACATAAGTACGCATACATGTAAAACATTTCATGCTTTTTTCCATATAATAATATGTATAATCTCTTGCGTTTAACGTACTGTGAGTTGCACTATTACCCGCCTCTGTATTATTACCTTGGTTAGTACATGACACGCATGACCTACGTTCTGAATGTGAATTTAATGGCGTTTTTAACGTTGGAAAAATGCATTAATTTGAAATATTACTTCAGTTATATTAAAAAATCAAGTGAAAAAACTTTTCCTAAAGAAGCAGGTGACTATAAAAGTATTAATTACAATTGAATAGATAAAGGACTAATGGTTTATTAGTTTAAGGCATCCATAGCATATTGAGCAACGCTTTTAATGCTATGACGAGGCTAATAGTAACGATAGCAAACACCTCAGATTTTTTACTTTATAGGCTCTCTGATATGCAGAAAGGGTTTGCAAAATTATGTATGCATTGCTACCATCAAGTTAAATTGAAAAGGCAGTTATCTGAAAAACATCATCATAAAAAGTAATTCGCTTAGAATTTAAGACATACATATCGCGAGCTTATGATTCCATTTAAGCGTAGAATGATTTCATTATATAAATGTAGGCTTTGAAGGAATTTTCTCGTAAAATTTGCGCGTTTACGAGCGACGGGCCGATTATCACGTGCGTGCTTGTAAAGTTTATCTCCGCGGAAAATTCCTCATGAGATACGAGCTAGGGCGTGTGCATATTAAGGAATTTCACGTTGTACTTTTGGGCCATAGATTGACAGACATTTATTGGATTTACACACAAAATTTCAGCTACGCTGGAGCATATTAACTTTACCTTAAGTGATCTGATTAACATTAAGACTATCGATGAGTAAGTAGTCTAGCAAATATATAAAACTTAAAACCACTATTGGTTTGGTTACCGAGCATGTTATGCATGAAGGAAAACTTTTAATTAATCATCAGGCACTTTTCATTACATATATTCTTAATAAGAGAATATGAGTGTGGATTAATCCTTACTTTTATCTCCTTGTGATAATACAAAACACGAAATGATCCAGAGAGAAACGTGACAGTCAAACTTCGTGACAACGAGTCAAGTCCAAAAATAACTTGCCCATATATTAAAGGCAAATAGGGCGGTGATATACATAAACTGAAGAACATATACATAGGTAGTACCATTTAGGAGTGGATAGAATCTCGAATTTTTTTCCTCTCTTAGTTTCCTTTAGTATTATTATAGTATAACGTTGATTAAAAAAACATTTTGAAAGACCTTTAATGTTTCTTCAAAATCTGAAAAAAGTTTCTACGTGAAGAATTTCGTTCTTACCTCTTTATCGCCTGTCTCAGACTTGATTAAATGTTACTACAGAGGACTAAGCTATATGGGGTAATCTTTGATTGTTATTACATTACCAACCATTGCTCGTATAATGCAATTTCTCAACAACAATGCAATAGCCAATACTAAGAAAGTTTTTATACTACAATACAATATGCATAATGATTATATTAAGACATAATTATATGTATATGATAAAGTCGTAAGTAGTATGTACTCTTATGTTCTCCATTCATAGTACATCCCATGCTTGTACTAGGAAACCACGCCCATTCTGTTTGTTCTAATGTCCCATGATTAACAGCTACAAATAACGCCAAGTGGGTCCCCGCAATACAGATTAGTTCGGTGGGCTCATTGACAGAGATTAATGGGTGGCCGGAGCGACACATTAATTGCTATTGAAAGGCACCATTGGCGAGCGAACTACTACTGCTTGTTGGATTACGAATGTACCGATTGCAAGGTGTAGTATAATTATGAGTTAGTTACATAATATATTCACGTCCCTCAATCTTATCAACCTTGGAGATACGATAAAATCTCCTAAGTCACTTTATAGCATGTATTGAGGTTGTGATATTACATGGAACATTGGTAAGAGGTTGCTAGCTCATCGCCCAATAGACTCGATTGACCCCCAGTTACTTATTCCCCTTCCTACTCGCAGGACATGCCGGGTTGATCAGTAGTTAATTAACTTGTTGCTATTTTCCAGACTTTGCTTGTATTAGCTTGTGATAAAAATCCAAAAACAAAATAGATTAAATATGTACATAAAGTCATGCTTCTTGGGCTCAGATTGTGAGAAATTAATTAATATTCTCAATAATGGTTACTGATTGGTTTAATAATCAAAATTGATTAAAGAAAGGTAACTTTTGAGCTGACTGGTTCTTGTTTAAGCCCTTGAGTAATAAGTCAAAAGATACGAGATATCCAAGTAAGTTGTAAGAGTATCTATCCAATATATCTCTTGTAATTTACGTTCTTCATTAGCGAACAAAACGCATAGGTTTGCTCCTAAGTACGCAGCTGGTAATAAATTAAATCCAGTCTGTTCAGGCTGTTTGGCAGTTGGCACCATTAATAAAATTCTGTTGAGATGTAGCCAAGGTCAGAAAATTGTGTCAGTTTTACGAAGAAAAATGGATTCATTTTGTCTCGTCGCCAGGTTTTATACAAAATGTGTTTTAGGCTTTATGCAGTACTGTACATTTTGACATTCACGTACCGAGATGTAACTTAAATAAGATATAGCCCGCCAATTTTTTTCATTACATACGACTACGGGATTCAGCAATTATTATGTACATCACAACAGTTACCTACGGAATAAAGTAAGATTTTGTGTATCCAAACAAAGACGTTCACGACCATTAACCTTTGCGGGGAAGTCAGAGTTTCAAGCGACCATCTTTGGACTTTCGGATTAGTGATTCTATGGCCATCTTGAACCCACATGTTAACTAGATAGTTAGTACCTTAAGTGATCAATGCTAGGCCGTGAAACTGTAGCATGCACTGAATATTGTTCAGTTGCACTGCTAGTCGGGGACGTAAAAATTATAATAACTAGCTGCCGTTTTTCCCGGCATGTAGCAGGAGGCCATTAAGGGACTAAGTGTTAATGGAATCTATTGGGCGATGGGCTAGCAACCTGGCACCAATGTTCCTTATAACATCAAAGGCCGAATATCCGTAATGAAGAGTGACCTAAGAGATACTATTATGTTTCTGAGGTACTGTCCAACTGGAAAGGGATTAGAGGATGTAAATGTATGAATATTAGTTGATCCGAGGAAAAAGCAGCTTTCTTCTATCGTTACTTATTTCAATGTCTCTATATTAACCTGTGATGTTCTAACACGCTCTTGTACTGAAGTTAGGGGCGTGCTACACATTATTCAGCCTGTCTATGATAAGAATCGATGAAAGGAAGAAATATAGCACAGCAACACAACCCTATTCCACCGGATACCAAACTTGTAAATATTCAATGGTTACCATGGACTATTTGCATTGGTACTAAGAACAATAGAAAATGCTTACTACCTACCGTACCATCATTGAAGCTGACTTAAGGAAAAATATTGAAAGGAATATATTGGCGGAAGGTTATTTCGACACTATATTCATAATATTCAATATCAGCGATATTATTACATGAAAATTAATGGTTAGGGTGTCAAAGAAAATTTTGTATCACCAAGGTTAAGTATATCAAGTTTAAAACAAATTGAATGAAGTATTGTTAAATAGAAATCATTTTAAAAATTAGTTACTCGCTAAAAGATAAAATGTCTTATATGAGAAACGCAGTGGTCACTCACGCCTCTGATGATGAAAGGTTTGAAGGTCACAAAACGTTCTATTTTTGGTTTTTTATAATGTTGCTAGCTCAACCAAGCTTCTGTTTATAAGCAAACTTTAAAGAAACTTCTTAAAATGCACTTTTCAGGGAAAACGTCAGAAAAAGCTCGAGTTTTCCTCAAAAGAATAAATTTTATTTTTGCCTGCTAAACTTGGAGGCAGCCGTCTCAATTTGTGTTTATGCATACTCTCTAAAAGCTACCGAAGTTGTGCAAGGGTTTCTTTCTTAAACTGTGTTTTAAATACACTTTCATAATCCCGTGCCGATCTGGGAGTCCGGCGCTAGAGATATAAATAAAGAAAATAATAGCTGTCTTTATGTAAATACTGTGTATAAATAGATTATTCTGGAGGTTAGGCAACCTGTCTATTCATATTAAACTAGGTAGCAAATGTCAATGCTTTGCTACAAATGAGATAAAAATTACTTATCTCTTGATGCCAATTTGACCGAAATTAAATGTTTCACTTAATATATGTTAAGCTCATATGATATGAGGACTCACGATTATTTGTGATGACATAAAACATAATATCACCACCGCCAAAATATACATATTTTAATTTAGTTTCGTTAACTAGTATTAAGCTATTTAACTTATAAATTATTTTGTCATAAAATTTCCTACATCATTTGAAAACGTTAATAGACATCTATCGAAAAATAACATGTAACTATATGATTTTAGAACATAGTGAACAAATTACATTGATGCCCATTACATTTCAAAGAGGTGGGATAAATAGAAAATATTAATATTTACTCATATTGAAATAAGTGGTATATCGAAGTATTCAAAGAACCGATCGATAGTCTCTGCTTATCCCGCCAGGGAAGCAAAGATGTGAATATAATGTGAGTGTTAGTGCAGTGTGTAGACTCGTTTTGAATAAAAATGTTGATGCATATGAAATAAATGTGCGTAATCTGAGTCCCGATTAAAAACAGCTATCATTATTAGTATTTCATACTCACGAATACTAAATAACCTTCATACTCCGAACCTAGATTATATTTAAGGTCTTCGTTCACTAGAGATTTTAAATAAAAACTATATGCTATTTTTATCTTATGATAATCGTTTAGTTATAATCGTTAGGCAACTTAAAACACAAAAGATGAATTTAGAATCTGACAGCTACCTCAGAATTCGTCTTAGCCTTCTTTAATCAATCAATAAAGGTACTTATTTATAACATACCAAATAAAAAAAACACGTGAAACGTTCACTTAACTAATTTTTGAGAGGAAGACTGTTTTCTTATTATTTGGAATTTACAATAGTCTGTTGGTTTACAGAGAACATTGAATAGTACCTATCAAATAAAGCAGTGACTATCTGCAAACGGGTACCCGAACCTGTCACTATCTTTGTAAGAGGATGGTCGTGATGTATACAGTGTTATTATTATGAGTATATATTTAATAGCTAGTATAGCAGGCCTTTGGTGGATTGCCCTTACATACCCTAGAATAGACTCCTCACTAAATCTGGGTCAAGCATCGAACTTAGCACATTAAAGTGTCTACTAAGGGAACTAAAAATTTTATATCAAATTTATTGACACTTTTAACTTTTTTAACTACCATGGAAAATTATTGTAGCGATAGCGAATTTTAATGATGAGGATACGCGCGCAAGCAGAAAGGATTTATCTGAACACAGTTTAATCGTATTTATTTTTCTTTTTAGTTATCTATCTTGAACAAAACCTTACAAAAATTATCGCCTTATATTATTTAGGTACGTCTTGAGATTATTTTTTGAACTTTTTACTTCCTTTGCGTAATAAATTGCTAAAATAATTTTAATATTGTGTTTAGAAAGCTATTGCATTAATTGGATAGCCTCTTAGTTAAAGACTAGTCTTAAGAGCACTAGGCTAAGTTTATTTCTCATATGAGTAATAATTATATTATATAAGCTTTAAATAAAAAACGGAAGAACACTATTGTGCCTCCACCGGGAACTAAGCCCCGAACATTACTGATTAGCGTTGAATAGCAGGAACGTCAAAAGTTATTGATGTATAAGTCCTATAGTAACATGTTACAATAACGGTCGGTTACAGTAAAACTTATGAAACAAATACATGGAGATATTCGAAGTAGGTATGTACATCATTATGCATCACTTTTAGGAATTATCAATGGACTAAATACACACATCTAATATTTATATCCTTACACGGGTCTTCTTATTTAACTTTAATATGCAAGCTCTATCCAATGCAGTCTTACAGGTGTTGCTCTTTTCATTCGTTTTACGTCAAATGAACACGTTTTACATCTCATGCTTTCAAAAGACGTAGGAAGTAACTAAAATATTGAAACTTAATATCAGCAGGCACTCCTAGCTGCCATATGTATTATTCTCGAGCGTAGATAAATGAGCTGAAGGAAGGCAGTCATTAATTTAAATTCACCCTCCAAACAGAGAATCATGCTTTTGCAAACTGGTATTGAGTCGGAGAGTATGGATGATGAATCACTCGCATCAGAATGTATAAGTATTATATTTTGCCCTTTTGTTCCTAATGATTTTCCAAGTATGCTCCCAACTATAAACTCATACACTTGAGTGAACGAAAAACGGGTTTAGTTTTGCGGTGAGTATATTGGTACCTATTAGGTAGGTGGCCTAGGTAGATGTACCTACGTCAAGTATATTTCCATGTAGAGAATAGGCAGAGATCATGGATTCCCATTATTCTTACGCCCTATAAGTGTTGGTACGTTAAAATGACACTAAATAAAGCATGCATATGAATTTTTATTTACACAAGTTTTTTAGTCACGCAAGGTGGATTTTTTAAATTTAGATGAAAGTTGAATATTTTTTTCTTAAAAAAATGAAGAAAGAATAATTTCTTCCATTTTTAAATAAGGTACCTTGTGTGACGATTTATCAAACACATACTTTTCCGTACGGTTTCGCTCGTATAGTAAATAAATTTATATACATCATGCGCGACCCCTTTTCGGTTTGCATTGACTTTATGTAGTATAAAATTCAGATTCACAAAGTATTAATAAATTCGGTGCAGCTCAGTTGTTTGGGGCTGGATTCTGTATCAGTGTGTACAGGGTTCGAATCACGCTTGAGCATATGTACAAATGGATATAAAGTTTATAATGAACTTCTGCGTACATTTTCGCAATTAAAAAAAAAAGCTAAATGCACATACTACGGTAAGAGAAAACACCGTGAGGAAACCTATTATCTGTTACTTGAAAAGGTAATAGTTAGTGCTTGTAAATGATGACATGGCTTACCTTCTGTATTAACTATCTGGTCAACACATGGGTTCAAGGTAGCCTTAGAATTACTACGTCCGCGATTGCAGAGATGGAATCCTGAACCTCTGACTACCCCGCAAGGGTCGTGAATATGTTTGTCATTTTGTTTATAAAATATTATTATTATTTGTAAGATTTACGCATTTATAGTCACGCAAGGTCCTTATTTTAAATTTAGAATAAAACTTTGTTTTTAACAAATGAAATAGGTTATTAATCTAATTTTAAATAAGAAACCTTGTGTGACGATACATCAAATAAGCAATTTTTAAACGTCTTTCATCACCGAACAGCACATCGGTATATTGTATATATATTGTTATGAATTTTCTTTCACAGAAAATTTAACGATGATCATTTTGCATATCTACACGTAAAGAGCTTTCTCTCAATCGAGAGCAATAAAATGTCGCTTAGCAACTACGTGTTGGGGCTATGAGTCTGTCTAGAATTCCACATTAGGAAAGTTTATACCGTCTGCGTATTCAGGTGTGCCAACAATAAACACTTTTGCCTAAAATAGTTACGGGTGTCATTGGAAACAATCACAATAATAATAATTATAATCATTTATAAATTACGTAATTATAGTTGTACATATCTTTCCTAATTGAAAATAGTAACATATTTACTACTAACATAAATCCTTTGTTATTAAGTAGCTACAAATAATCAATAAATTAAATCTGCTATTTTGCAAGTTCATCGAGGTTGGCATGCTAATCTCTGATATTGTTGAGGAGGTGATACTAGTTCTGTATAACTAACTATTTTCATATGAGAAGTTTTTTCGGAGCAATAGAATCATTCCAAAGCTCTAAATAAAAAATAATGTATATTAGCCTTATATTATAGCCTATATTATAATGTATATTGGTCTTCCATTGGTACGGTAGTGATTGAGCCTTTGTCGGTGGCCTCTCTTTAACGAACTGACCGCATTAAAATGATTTGATTTGATTGAGGTAGATCAGTAAAATTTATATTCTATAGGATAGGTACAACTACAACTAAGTGGTAATTTTAATTACATGGTATAATAATTAAGAAAATTTAATCGATAGGCAATTACTCAACAACACCAACATTTAGTTTAATTTTGAAAGGCAAATTTAATGTCTTATTTCATAGCCACACAGGCATCGATATATTTTTCCGCTGGGTGAGGTCACATACTCAGGTCGAGTCATTATTACGCCATTTACACGAACGCAATGGAGAAACAATTACCTCAGACTGAGAACTTAGCGTTTTTATCAAAGGATAATAAAAGACAGCGAACGATGCAGTACTTACCTAACATACCTTTCAGAATGAGAATATAAGTTTAATAGCACTGTTTCGTCTTTTTGTTTCTTGACATTATAAAATGCAAACAAATAACGTACTAACCCCTTTAGGGTAGACAAAACCGGTCGGTAGTCGGAGTCATAATAAATCCATGGTCATTTTCATCATTATTACTTACCAGTGTCATAATGCCATTATTGTAGAGCTTTAGTGTCAATACCTTACTATTGTTTTTAGTTACAAAAGACAAACGAGTTCACGACTATTAACCCTTTCGGGGTAGTCAGAAGTTCAGGTTTCCATCTCCGCAATTGCGAAGATATCAATTCTATGAACACCTCGAGCCCACGTGTTGTCCAGATAGTCAGTACTCAATGTGACAGATGGTAAGCTATGTCGCCATTTACAAGCATTATTACCTGTTCGGGGAACAGATATGTTTCCACACGATGTGTTCCTTCACCATAGTGTTCGATGTATTTAGTAAATGTATTTGTATTACGAAAATACTATGAAAACGAAAATTCATTTCCCCTACTGATACAGAGCCAAGCCCCAAATAGAGCTATATATTTTATGTAGGTATGTCTAATTAATGTTTTTAGTAAATGACATTAATTCAGAAAGGTAATCAGATATCTTTATTAATTTATCGTGATATGACCCGGTCTCACATAGTAAATAAAAAGAGTATAAATCGCGAGTGTTTAAAAATAACTAATGACATTTCATTCATAATCGCCACCAACGACATGTTAATATTATTTTGTTTACTGACATTAATTACGAAGATTTGTATTATAATTAGATAAAAATGTGTAGGTAGTTCAATAAACATCCTAATTCGGGAAAAGGGCAAGTAACATAAATATCTACGTAATGATTTATTTAATAAAGCATCTACAAATAAATAAGCAATCCAAATTAATATTAGTATAAATATCATAATATCTTACGTTATCACATAGATAGCAATTGTAAATAATCTCTGCAAGTATAGTTCATATCTTTATACATGGTCAACTACCATCAACGATTCCCAACTATTGGATAGGTACTGGCTATTAGATGGAAAAGCTATTTAAAATTTTCAGCGTTGGATATGTATAATTCTGACTAACACAATAATAATAAAAGATAAAATGTAATCGAGGTATGAATATCAAAATCAGTTAACATAGGTACATTGGTTAACGCTTACCGTATTTGCATGCAATGAACCAAAGTCCATTTCCGAAAATTAGGTGCATTTGCGTAGCCGTTTGCACCTTGTAATTGATGCGTTCCATGTTCTGATAATTGAATGGGGATCGATGCTACCTACTGTTCTACTACTATACTGGATATGTTCTTGTTCATTACGAAATGAACATTGTCTGCAATAGTTGAATAGTGATTGGGAAATTCAAAGGAAATTGGTTCTGGAAAGGGCTTAGGAGATTTACTTACTTAGTGACTGATGATTGTAGGAGTATGCCTATTAAAATTGTTGATTTTACATACGAGTTAAATTTATTCCTTATAAAAGTCAAAGGAATTTCCATGCAGTTGTTCATTAAAATTTTCTTTCTTGATAAAATGATACAGATGAATATGATAAGGGAAAATGAAAACGAAAAAATTTATCGTTAACATGAAAACATGTATACGATTGCCTTCGCTTCACAACAAATCAGGCTCAGTGTATCAATTGTACAAAATTATCAAAATGGACTTTTTTAATTTTGGATTAATATTCATAACACTAAACCTCCAAATTAATGAACATAAGCCGCTACTATCTCGCTTTTAAATGACTATGCCGCAAGCCACGGATAGTAATGCACTATACTCGTATATATGTATATGATGGACTATGAGCCGAAGTCATTAAATGATCAGATATCATTTCAATAGCCAAAGATGGCGCACGCTTGTATTTTAAAAACGATTTAAGTATATTTAAATTACAGTATAAAGTACCCTGAATAAGTATAGTTTTTGCATATAATTTAAATAATTGTGTTAACGATTATTTTTATATGTTGTGGAAACAGCATTAATCTTATTATTATGAAATCTGTTGATTTAGTTTAACATTTTATTTACAATACAGTTTTTGGTAAAAGATTTTATACAACAACAAAAAATACAAGTATTTATGAAACACGAATGGATTTATGTCTCGTGCAGACAAATCTCACTACAAAAACAAAATATCGCTCTTGTTAAATTCAGGAATAAAATAACATGCAATTGAATTAGTATGGATTACTTATTAACACACTTTTTAAAATATTATTGCTCAGAAGAATACATAGAAAGAATAAACGATTGTAGAATCAGAGCAGAAAGTGTGTGCTCGTATGAGTATAATTAATTGATTATGTGACATCATAAGTCAAAGGTCATAACTCTTATCAAACACTTAAGTTCTAGTGACTGTCAAAGATATAGTGGAAGTAATTGGATGAAGTATTAAATGCACCTAATACTGTGATAAAGAGTGAAAAAAGATACAGATACAATGTCAAGAATCATGCACATTTAAAAGGTAGAGCTGACGCGCAAATTTTGGCAATTGAATTGGCAGTATACATTTTAATAAATACGAGTACATATAGAGAATATGAAGTACTCGTATTATCTTTAATTATCGACATACAAAATACTGAATAGTTAATACTACAAAATAGTAGTAATTAAATAGTGAATAGTACAAGACTATGGTAGTTAGTTGCAGTCTAAACCAAATTTCAAAGATCTGGAAACACAGACATTTAAATAAGATATCACTCATATCTAAGTCTCTATAGAAACACCAAAATACTATTTTATACAGGACAATCGTAGGAAAACCGACCAATATGCAATCCAAGTAATACATGAATAGCCAATAGCCAACCTCATTTTCACCTGAGCAACAAATAGACTAGTTTACACGGTGCCAGTTGCATTTCGTTTTATTTGTGTTCCGAACTGGAGTCTCATTAAACTACATCTGATTGCGTTGCCTCTGCGGGTACAATGTTATTTATGCTTCACTACTTTAGGTTACGGAAGAGCTTAGGTGGGGGGAAGCAAACTTACATACATACGTGTCATGCTCTTTATTACCGTAATAGCTTCACACATAGGCATATATTCGAGATATGCAATGGTTAGGTTTAAAGAACTTTATTTCTCAAAAAAGAACATTACATTCACTTCATTTGAGAATATTATAATGTACATAGGCAAGAAATATGCAATCGCGCGTGAACAGAAACATAAAATTATATTATATAACATTTAAAAATATTGACTACAAAAGTACAATTTCTTACAATAGTTGTTACTTATCTATTTAAAATGTTTATTAATTTGTAGTTATTTATTTAGACGACATTATATACTTTTTCAAAGATGTTCTAAATGCATTATACGATGTCTCCTTTATGTCGACAGGTAAGCTATTGTAAAGTTGTAAGTACCCCTTCAAATGTAATAGTCTTTTTACCATAGTTAGTGCGTGGTATGGGTAAATTAAAGTTGTTTTCATTTTATAATAGTTAAAGTATATGTATGAATATTTATTTATTCTTTAATGTCTAGGTTACCCGAGATGTGATAGAGATATGATGACAGATGATAGAACCTTATCTGGTGATCTATGGGATTCATATAGACGTACATTAATAAAATACGTCTGTACTTCCTAACTGAGATAGTTACGATAACTATCATATATTGCTTTTATTAGATTATGTTTTATTTTTCAGATTTAAAACTAAATGACCACTAAATGCCAATGACCAGAATGACAATAGTAATATTACAATAAGAATATTTTTAAATAAAAAATGGGATTGATTTTCAATAAGTGATTGTATGAACATCATATTGAATAAAAAGATTTTCATCATTTCATTTCATGTCTTGCAAAGTATACACATTATATACAAAAGGAACCCGATTTTAACCTTAGGTTCTATTCCGTCTTGTGAGATTATACGCGTGATGTGCATGTAAAATTATACTCAGGTTTGATATATGATAGCGGAGCTGCCACGGTATCTTAATAATGCATTATAATGCAAATGCGCTAAGCCTGTGTCCTAGGTCGAACCTAGGGCTTGCGTCAGAGAGAGCTTACCTAAACATACATATACACTTGATACAAACTACTTTATGTTCATGAAATCATTGACAAGATGAATAGAACATAGGGTTCTATTGTATAATAAATAAAATATTCCTACTATAACACAAGAGACTATTAAAAATAATAATATTAGGATAATAACGGAATATCTTTGCAAAATATTTTTTTGAGGCGGAAACACCGTAATATAACTTACCTCTTCCATGAAACTGTCAATAGTCATCTACATAGAGCTTAGCCTGTTAAATAATGAGGTGAACATCTGATGAAAATGGATTTTTAAAGAACCGACCTTCACAGTCATAACACTATGCTCACTCAAGACGCGGCCTTACTCGAAAGGGTTATGAGACACTAAATGTATTTACATACATACACATCACGCCTGATTCCCTGTAGAGGGGTAGGCAGAGATCCCGGATCCCCATTTGTCCCGATCTTGACAGAGCACTTTCGCTTCATTAACTGTCATACATCTTCTCATACACACTCGGCGATTATAGGTAAATGTATTTGTGAAAAAAGATTTTTGTAATAATGGACTACTTAAAATAATATCAGAAAATACACGAACTTCTGTTATCAGAAGTTTAGTAGCTCTTACTACTACTGAATATTGACATTGACACGTTTGTGGTCCAAAGTACAGGTAATCATTGTAATGTGACAGAGGTATTAAATGTATCAATGTAGGAGCATAACTTTGTAACAGTGCAGCCACAGTAAACAATAAAATTTCATTACATTGTTACTTTGATTAAATGGCCAAAGTTCCCAATTGCTCCTCAGGAATGTTCCACACTTACAGCCGAACCGGGATTTGTACAACTTTGCCACTAAGCCATTGTGTCGCTTGCTGTAATGGGAAAACGGACGGGTTACGAAATGCCTGTTACTATATACTCACATACACGTTTATATTTGAAACAATGTATTAAAATTTTGGTAAACCCTTATCAGTTCATTGAAAACCATTCATTATTATAAATGTGTGCGTCAGTAATTTTATTAATGTCAGTCCAGTCACATTTCTTCAGTAATTCAGTAAGTCCCTCGCTCCAAATATTCCTAAGCTTGTTACATTTTTATATCCATATCAAAACCGATGGACACTTTTTACTTATTCTATTCGCCCCTTGCAATTTCTCATCGTACATTAGAAAATAGAATAGGTATATATGAAATTGATTTGCTAATTACCTGAAGGCTGTATTAATTGGGCTCCATGCAGCCACAAACTAATTGATTTCAATTACTAGCGTTTACTGCTGCTACAATTGATTTGATTACAAGTCGCACGATAACTTATTGGGAAGATTAATTACTAGACGATTTGTAAGAGAACTATGTACCTACTTAAACATACAAATTCTCAACCATTTGTCCTTGCATAGAGGGTAGTGAAAATTTTAAGCGTCTATCTTCAATACTGCTCAAAATGTGTGCAAAATAAATATCTATCGGCGTTAGCGATTCTGTTTTTCGGACTTTCATTGATTCACCAGATATATTCACAGAAAATAACGTCTTTCATAGTAATTATTGTTTTAACATAACGTACGCTTTGCGACTTTTGTACGATTAGACAGCACCCAACGTGAAAAGTGAACCGTATAGCCACAGTATACAGCCACTGGCTATCATCTCGAAGGATAGACAGGTTTCTTCACGATGGGTTCCCTCGCCGTTTGCAAATGTAAATTATGTACGAAAATGTTTCTAAATTTTATTTATTGGTACATGTCTGAACTTGGATTCGAGCTTAGGCCCTCTAATACTCGTAAGAAGCCAAAGTTCTTCGTCACTAGGCTACAGCCGCTTCAAAGGTTTTGTAGTAACGAAGAAGAGGCAAAGTTTACAAGTTTAGTATTTGGGTGGACAGATAAGCTCACATATTTTTGAGACAAGGACTTTAGCTCTGCATATATTGCTGGATAATTCTCTATTACATATGTAAAAGATCTTTGAAACATTCTTAGAAATGGTTTGTCACCATTACGCCCAAAAAATATTTCTAACTATTTAAGATTGTGTGTTCTGTGCTTTTTTATTCTCTAAATAAACAGTAAGTACGTAAAAAGCAGTTCCCTTTAGGTGTGAGTACGTCACGCCATCTTAACTTGAAATTTGAAAATCATCATCATTAAATTTCCAAGGTTCTGTCCACACTATTAGATATAGCAGGACTTAGTTTTTAAAGTGTGAATATTACCGGCTCATATTAATTTTACCATAATTATTATTTGATTAAATTCTGTTCCTTGTTACAAAACATCAAATTTAATCTACAATTCATTCATTTAAAATTATACAGTCCCTATTGACAGCAATTATTGTAGTCAAAGGGTTTTTAGGCTAACTAATTGATATGTAGAAAACTTGTGTTATTTTAAAGACTAATTAATAAATCCTATATTCTTAAATATTTGGCCAATCACTACATAAATTAATATATAAGTTAGGGTTGTTGCTATATTGCTATAATGCCAATTTGCTCACATTTATTACGTAGATAAAACGTTTATAGGCAGGTATACTAAAGGCAATCTGTCGATTCAATTAATTTAACTAATTGAATTGAACTTTGTTGTTTCGTGCCACACAATCGAATTCAATTTAATGCAATCAATCTATTGAACTGTTTATTTCTTATAATATAAGATATTAGATAAGATATTAATATAAGATATTATAAGATATTATAGATTAATATAAGATATTATCACTTTTTTGATAATTATTTTGCCTTTAATATGGGAAAGATAGAGAAAGAGAATTTCAAGTTGAATCTTAGGAAGCGTATTCTAACGAGACTAATACCTAATCTAACGTAACATTACCTAAAACTTACATGCATATACATCTCGTCCTCTTATCCCTTTCGGGGTGGACAGAAACTTGGAGACGGTAATATCTGAAAGGTGACTTTTTTGCATGAACTTTGCTGATAGGTTGCTAGCCTATCGCTCAACAGATACCATTGACCCTTAATTCCTTAGTCGCTTCCAAAACCATGTCGGGAATAACGGCAGCTAGTTTGCATTATTTTGCATTCCAGCTAGCACGGGATAAATAACTAACATACATGCAAGCATCCACATATATTTAAGTACAGAAGCTTACCTAGAAATAAATATGGATATCACGGCACGTGGCCCATATGCAATTTAGATGGAAAATATTGGAAAGGTCAATGCGGGAATGGATACGCAGAATCCCAATATAAATAACTTTTAATTGTATTTCATAGGAAAAGAAGTGTATTGATATTTCGTGAATGTATTTGCTTTAACGGCACCTGTTCCTCTAATTCTTTGTGATTATTGGAACTTTATCTCATGTATATTTAGTATGTCCGCCATTTTATTAAAACGTCATGTACATATCTCAAATAATTACAAACTAAACAATATTACGATATAATTATGTGCCAGTGTTAAGGCGTTAAAAATGAAATAACGTCTAAAAATTAAATACTGCACTGTTTTCAGTTGTTATATTGCCAATTTATACATTAGTTTTTAAACGAATTATTATTCCAAGCAATTCTGGGTTATAATAAATAACTAACGCTACCTTTTATTATTTTAATGTAAATAAAAGTAAATACGAACAAACTAGGTAGAAGTTCTAGTTTCCTCTATACTATATATTGCCACATTTTTCCTATATATGTACCTAAATATGTATATTAACCTCCTGATATCCCTTATGGTATTGTGGCGACCACTCGAAGTTGTGTTTAATCACAGATGACACCAATATAAAATCAATTTCCAACAATACGCAAACCCTTTGACTGCCGAACTTCCTTTAACTTTCCTTTAACTTTCCTATAAAAGGATTACCTCCATTAGCGTAGGTCACCGGTGACCTACGTGGCGCCCAATGAGTTAAAAGAATTAACGAATACTAACATACACAGATTTCCAAATCAGGCTGGACAAACTCCTGCCCAGGTCCTACCTATAGCTACCTCTTTTACAGTAGGACGCAGTGAATCCTACAGTATGGACAAATCCTTGCAAATTTAATTGTGATGATTTACAAATGTCAAGGATAGATGACATGCTCACACCTTTAAGAAACGGTTTTAGTTTTAAATATTATTTTTTTATAGTTAGAATAAAGACGTTACGAATTGTAACAAACCTTATATAGTCAGAAATATTCTTTGGTTGCAATGGTATCAAATCATTGCTAAGATAATTTTACAAAACCTTCACATTACTACTAGAGAATATATTGTCACCCGAATACTACTAATAACCTTTGGCTCCTTATTAGTTGCTACAAAATCACAGAACTTTTGTGGTCCAATGAGGACCAGTGTTTAAATACACCCATAACTGATTTTAAGTCAAATAATTATAATAGGATCGTTAGGCAACCCACTTATCCCTACGGCGATGCGGTTCACCACCTATCATTACCAACCAATACCAATTGGTGTAATAGTGTCCTTCAATATATCAATATTATTAAACATATATTATTAAATTACGTTGGGTGCTGTCTATCAGTGAAACGCGGGCTTTGAGTGGCTCATACCTTACATGCATTTGAGGAGACTCAAGCCTTTGACTACCTCGCTACACTATATAAAGGGGTGTGTATAGAGAAGTCTATATGTGTATAGAATTTAATTATTCCCAATTAAAGTTTAACTCTCAAAACTTAATCATTTTCGCAGAATCGTTGCCAAGTGATCGCTTTTACAATTAATGGTTTTCAGAAGGTTTGCCATTCTGAATGAAATTGCTATTTGGAATTCGCTATTATTAGAATGAACTAAGAGATCCAATGATGGAGATTATTAACCAATCCTAATCCCTATCAAACATATTATATTATTTTCGCGCGTTGATGTTATTAATACATATATTTTACGAAATTTGTTAGTAAGCTCATACCTAAATTTTATATTAGTGCTTTCACACCCTGGTTTGTTCTGAGAGGTTCTGACCACTCGTGAAACAAGTATTGGTAGGCAATACGTTGTATATTTACGTTACCTTAGAGTACTGTATTTTATAAAATAAAATTATTTGGTTTTCCCCATTGACTTTAACACAATAATTGAGATGGGAAGCCGGCAAACCGCTTGAAAGGACTCGACATTTTTATCTGAAATAATAATAGAGTTGGTTGAAAATCTAGCTTTTAGAGACAGTAAATCGGGGCTAGCATTGTGAGATATTGCGAGAGCACTCCGCTCTGACTTCAAAGATTTATCCTCGCGATTCTCCCAAGCAGACACCCTGACAAAGCGGTTTCTGGAATATTCCGCAAATAGTCGGTGACACAGGACTTTGTCGACGAAAATTAAACAGAGTGGTAAGCAACTACGGGACACTACTGTAGCAGTGTTTTGTTTACCTGTGAACTGAGGATAAATAAAGTTTGATCAAGTTGCTTTGAATATGCACATATGATCGCTTTTAAATTTGATAATAGCTAATATTAGCTGTCAAAGAGTGGCAGTTGGGAGAAAGAGTAAAATTAGTGAAATGAGTTAAATACACAATGCTGCTAACTGACGTTTTCGCTAGTGTGGCGTATTGTAGGAGGCGTCTGCGAGATTAGTGATGTGTAAATTGTCGTGTGTGTATTTGTAAAAAATAAACAAGTGGATTAATAACAAAAGATAAACGACAAACGCGTTCACGACCATCAATCCTTGCGGGGTAGTCAGAGGTTCAGGTGTCTATCTTCGCAATTGCTAAGATAGTAATTCTATGGTCACCTCGAACTCACGTTTTTACTCAATGATTACTAAAGATAGTCATTACTCAATGTGACAGGTTGTAATCCGTGTCGCCATTAAAATCACTGATTATTACCTGTTTGGGAAACAAGTAGGTTTCCGCACGATATTATTTTCCCTCACCGCACCGCAGTATTCGTATTTATTCGCAAATGTATTTTTATTGCGAAAATGTAGATATAAATTCATTAAACTTTATTTCCATTGGTACATAAGCGGGATTTGAACTCTGTACCCACTGATACTAAGACAAGCCGCAAACAAGTAAACTTCGTCGAATTAGCGTCAAAAGAAACATCTAAATACGAAGAATAAAACGGAAAAACAATATGCGTATATCTCACCATAATATTATACCAAACCATATTTCTAACCCTTCTTTCCACCCCATAAAACGTCAGTGCTGCACTAGTCCTAGTATATGCACTAGGCTGTCCTAATTCAGCAGTGCGAAGTAGCAAGGAAGGTACGTGACGAGAGAATTTCATTTGCTCAGCGCTGAGAGCATGCCTGTGGTTCTAGACCAAACGCATGACCTAAATTGCCAAGTCTAAATGCCTGGATGTGTTAGTGTTATTATACGGCGGTATTTATCGCCATGCTAGGGATATTGCGTCTCGTGATTGATGGAGAGTGATTTATTATGCAAGTGGGTTGCATATGGTATAAGTGGCAGCATAAGGATGTGTATGGATCGTACATATATAACGTTTTTTTATATTCTCTCTCTGGATATTTATCTACCATATGTGTAGCCTATAAAAATTAATTTACTCTGGACTGTATGTTAGTAAAAGAAATATAAACATAGTTTATATTTATTTGAAAGGACATACTCGTAAATTCAGAATGGAAATAATAGGAATATAAATTGATATGTTTGGTAACATAAATAAACGTATACATTCATCCCTTTGGGGGTGGATAGAACCTGAAAGATATAATATCTCGTAGGACACTGTTTAGCATGAATATTGGAGTTGCGATGCTATAACGGAATATTGGTGACAGGTTGCTAGCCTATCACCCAACAGATTCTAGCCCTAGTCCCGTAGTACCTTCTTACGACATGCCGAGAAGAACGGCAGCTAGTTAGAATTATTTTACCGCCCAAGACTAGCACAGTGCAAAAATAAGAATTATAAAACGTAGGAAAATAATTGCATGAAAATTAGTGTGAGTTTCTTTTAATAATTGTTCCCAATATATCAACTAAAAAGCCAACTTTACCTTTAATAATCAAGACAACTAGTATTTTCCTAAGATTCAATCCCCAAACTACTCTCTAGTACAGACTAACTTACAGCTTCATGAATATTTCCTATTGCAGGTCAAGCACTAATAGATGTTTGTACTATAAAGTGGCTAGTTACCCCCCAATGGGGATAAACATAGGGCACAAAGCAGCTGCATATCGTATCGTGTAGTGAACGAGTTTCATTACGTTAACCGTGATTGCTTTTGCTTGTTAAGAGCTTCAGAGCTTTTAACTTCAGATGGCGGTACGTGTTATTGTTTGCCTGCTGCTCATTAGGAACTGGTAGTGTTTAGGTTCCACACTACATACATATGTGAATTCCGTCCCTAAATTCCTTTGGGGATGGACAGAAATTTGGAATAGCCGAAATTGGAGCCGTAATAAACTTGATAAAGTATATAGAAATAGGTTTCCAGCTAATCGCCCAAAAGATTATATTGAGTCTTAGCCCCTTAGTTGTCTTTTACGGTTTGCTGGGATGATATCAGCAAGATAGCATTCTACTTAAGGTCGTGCTAGCAGAATCTTTATCAGGTCTTAATAAAATGTGATTACACGACAAATAACAATTGCGGGGTAATCAAAGGTCACCCCGAACTCACGTATTGACTAGATAGCCAGTACTCATTGTGACAGACGGTAAGCCGTGTTTCCATATGGGAAAAGAACATTATTCTCTACCAATCGTAATCATTTTCAGATATATTAAAAACTTACTCTGCAGTTTTGACAAAACTATGATAATGCTTTTATCTTCGTTTATGATATTGTATATAATATTATTTTTGGTGAGGTAATTTAAAAACCACGTCAAAATTTATTGAAGTTGAGATTTCAAGATTATGTCACACACACATGCATGATTTACTTGTAATCTAAATATATTTATTAAATCTGGCCATTGAACTGAAAACATTAAATGTTGTTGACACGTAGAAGTGACATCTTTTTATTTTCATTAACAACTTCATTATTTAATTCCGTAATTTAATAATATTGTATTTCTGATTAACCTCTGATACTAATACTTTTTTTTCACATACAATCTTGATATTTAAGATGCGCAAAAAAGATTCATTTGTTAATAAATTTATATTTTTAGTAGTTTTGAACAAAGCTTGGCCATGACACTAGCTAGGCGTTGTCTCTATCCTTACCTAAAAGGTGTTTGGAACCTCATTCCCCATACCGGAACCATCGGCAGCTGGTTCCACACTATTGAAGTACCAAAATACTATCACATTACAATTCGCGTCACGAAATCCGCAGCCAGTGTGAAAAAGCCGCCACAATTAGGTCACGTGGTCGCAGAAGTGATTGTTTCCTGTTGCCAACATCTTTTATGGCCACCGATGTTCTGTGATTGTGTGTCACGTTGGTGTAAGGGGCTGTTTGTCTATTTTTATGTTTGGGGAAAAGGGTTTGTTTTTTCCCAGTAAAACGAGGTCTTCATTCAATAACTATAAAGTTTTATTTATTGGCGACGCGGCCTGTGTCGCAAAGTTTTGATGTAATTATTCTTGAGTAAGCAGGTTTGTTTTCTACGTACACGAGCCCTTATAATAAAAACAGCTGATCCTAAGAAAAGATCAAAGTATTTAATAAAATAATGACCAGGAGAAGACTTGAGCTAGAGTTTGGTTAGTATCCAATTCCTGAACTGTTGTAACTCTCTCGATATTTGTTGTGCTAATTGTTATGATTTCGAACTTATATGTGTCCTAAAAGTGATTCTGATTAATAATTCAAGCCACATCTTGTCGTGTCCTCTCCCATCCACTTTGGCGATACCAGCCTTAATGCGGACAACAATATGTACACAGACCTGACGTGGTAGGATTTAACTTAGTTATACCAGACTAAGTTAGCAACAGAACGTTCACTTCAGTATTTTGAACCATGATGGCATCATGTTATTGTTATTATTTTCTATGTGATAAATAAAACGAGTAGTAAAAAATCAGGATACATTGGTACTGATTGACCAAATTCTCTTTATTTCTAACCATTAAACTCATAATATGAAGAGGATAAAGGTAGTAAAAATATCATCACTATATTTAAATAGTTGCACTTTATAAGCAAGACTCATTACAAACAAGCATACTGTAGCTAAAGGTAACTTATATTATTTAAATAATAGCGATTGTTGGTATGTAGAAGGAGACAAATAAAACATATAATATCATTTGAGGATGTGAAGATATATTATGTGAGCTAACTCTCTGCTGCAGGCTTGGACTTAAGCGTACGGAGAATCGAGTTAATCCGTCGCAGGATTATTGCTGATCATTCACTAGTATCTAACACAGTTATCAGAAGCGCTGTCGTGTTCATGTCCAATCGATATGGTCACACTGGCGAATCAGCTTTGGTGGCCATATTGGGTAATCTGTCCATCTATCTACGTAAACAAGGAAAATCGAAAGAAAGGGAGACATGTTACAAGAGAAGTAAGTATTAGATAAGAATCAAAGTATAATAGCACAAACTTTGTCATAGTCTCTATTATTGTTTTAGCTATCAAGTTTTAACAATTTAAAGGCATATGAATATAAGTGATTTGTAATTTGACCACTGTGTCAAAAAGTCAAGGTAAAGGTAGGTTATAAAGGATGTTAATAACGTGACAAAAGTATCGCAGGGTCATTAAAAAAGACGAGGTCTGAAAATAATAGTGTTATAATGTAATATTGTGGTCTTAAAGAGAATGTTGACATACCTGTTAGAATAAGATACATAAAATGTTTAATATAGTGAAGAAAAATTTCAGCGAATGTTTTTATGTTCTCCAATAAATGTTAAACGCTGAGGGAAAAAATCAATTACATCATTTGATAGATTTTTGTCGTTGACCATCTGTCTAAATAATATTGTTCTAATAATGCATCTACACGGTTTCTAAAATCTCTTTCAAGCACACGTTCCCAAGACCGTAATATAATATCCATAGGACAAACAAGCAACATAATAATTTTGTTGCACCAACAAGTATCTTGGATGCATAATGCATGCAAATTCAACGTCGTTGAGTGAATTGAAAAGTGTTTTAAGCAAAAAATTCTATAAAAGGTAGCGTGCATGTAATAACTATAAATTTTCTGCTGCATTTTTCACTGCCAAGATTTTGAAGTTTCTAGGTTAGTAAGTGCAAATAGTATGTTAGTTCAAGCATAATTTACTAAGTGGATTTGACTTGATAAGTGGACATCAAGTTTTTAATTCTATTTTTACCATGGGTATTATTCTAATATTACTTTATTATTTTATTACAATATATGTATATATATTCTTCTCGTTTTTCTCCGTCATACTTTAACCCTAACTAAACAATGGTAAAACAAACCAACCCGTTAGAGGACTAAATCATTAACATACAGCTATATTTAGGAGATCGTCTGTGCGTAAGGCAATCTTAATTTTGACCACACTTTCTATACATTATAATAATATCTATGACACCCATGTAGTAGTACCTCTCGATGTTTGCTAGTCAAACAGGGCCACTATCAGATCGTCCCAGTGTTTGCAGTGTTCGTACCTTTGGTTCTGTCAACCCACACTGGCTTCACATGTTTGCTTGCAGCTGAACGCAAATAGGAGAACCCTCTCGCATGTACTACGACATGAACGGAGGATGGATCCTAGAGATTAGGATACGTTCCCGCGAAGTTTCGATGTTTTGGGCATAACGTATGGATTATTGCAGAATGAAAGGGATAGTATAGTATTATAGTTAATATGGTTGAGGAAGACCAGTGGTTAAGTGTTACTTGTCTTATTAAGATGTGTGATGTGGTTTAAGTGAAAATTTTAGTAGAGAAAGGAATAGCGATTCTTGATTTCTGACACTATTTACTTGACATACTGATAAATGTATAAACAATTATAGTTTTTTATTTCTACCAAGTAGCTACGTAGGAAAGATAATAAATAATAAGTTAGATTGTGTTGCAATTTTATACCAAATTCCGAATATAATAAGAATATACGAGTGTGTTTCTATACCCCTGTAAACCGTAGCAAACTTCCTTATTACGATCATCACTTCTATTGGGCGAATTACAAAGTTACATTGTTGGGATCGAACAAATAAAACTAAGAAGTGTTTCTAAGAGCCATTGGGAAGTTATTGCGGAGAAACTGCGCAAGTGGTCTCAGTAAATGTGTACGTTACACTTTTTCTATAGGGTAGGCTGGTATCAAGGACAGAACACACATAAAATATCCCAATATATTAGGTATATATATATTTATATCTACACATTCACTAGTAGGTACTATTTTAAATGTACGTATAAAGCAGAATGTTCGGAGAAAATTAGTCACATTAAGGTTGTTGGTCGGGATTAAAATGTAATAAATTAAGAAAAAATGGTGATAAACCCAGCCTGAAACCTATTAATTTGGTTGTACCAGTATCTTACAACATGACGATAACAATACAGTTAGATTTTATTCAAATCCAAATACAATACAGTATATAAGACATATACCTCTTACCCGTCTCAGGCAGGTGAACAAAGAACACAAATCCCGATTCTATTCGGTCATATTCGCTTCATTGTAATACATCGTAACTCATCATCGTTTTTAAACCTCGTTTGTTGTAATACATAAATTAATGTACCAAATGAATGACAGTGAACTACTTTGAAGGTCATAGAACATAAAATAAACGTTGTAACAAACTTTGTGAAAAGCAAACGTCTAACACCGCTGGTTAACGTAGACTTTTGAGACCACATTCAATGGCGAACCAACTTTATCTGTCTGTGAAGTTTCCAGAAGGTTACCTACTTTATTGGTTAGGTTTGACGAACCTCATTGTTGCAGGCTGAATAATGTTACCCTTGGTTTTTCAAGTGAATTTAATGATTATTAACTGCTTTTCTTTACGGTGTGATGTGTTAAAACTCCTCATTCATATTCGTCACATGTCACCATTAATTAAGGATTATTCAAATAGTTCTTATTTCAAATTAACAATTCTGATAAAAAGTGTGCTCTAAATGAGCAAAAACAAACAAACATACACGGTCAGTAATGCAAGTATCTGAATATAGTAACTGCATAAATTCTATACAAGCTTATGTTGTTTTTCTTCTACACAAATATGTATAGTGTTTTTTATTAGTCGTGCTGTTGTTGTTATGCTTAGTTCAATATACAAGATGAGGAATTGCAAGCACGTCTAAAATCAATAATCCAACAAGTAACTCAGATGGACGATTCAAGGAATTAAAACCACCAATCACTATTCAGACCAGTTCAATCAATGGAAATAGCAAAGCAACTCTGAATAGTTGAACAAATATTATTTAGTGTTAAATTTAAATATTAATACATTCACGTACTTTATTACTTTCGTGGTAGACTGAAAGTTGCAAACATATATTTTGCTCACTTTAGCATTCATAATAGGGTTGTGAAGGCATTAATATAAGTAATATTAATGATTGCTTGCTATCCGATCGCTCAATATATTTCATTGATCCCTAGTCCTTTAGATGATTCCTACGACATACCAGAATGAAAGGCAGCAAGTGAGCATTATTTTTAGGTTTACCCCAGCAAGGGATACTAAACATAAATATATACATATATTCATGCCTCTACTATCGATTGCCACCTGGAACGATCCTGACAAATCTCCCTGACTAAACATAAATATATTTATATTTAATAAAATACAAAACCGTTTTCCCAATCTATTATTGTAACTAGAGATTATAAGCACTAACATGTAACTGTCGAGTGGTTAGGAATAGATGTATGGATGTAAGCGAAGGTGGTTTCCTAGGACAAGGACAAATGGGTTCCATGATATCTGCCTACTGGTAGTAGTTGTAGAAAATAGGGACGTGTTATGTATCTATGCTGATTTAACATGTACAGGTCTTAGAATACATTACAATACACATCATAGTTTTCAAAATAGATGATAGTCAGCGGCTGCATTCGGTGACACATAACATCACATATCAATTAGTGACAGTGGATATTTAGTGAAACATGAACGACCTTCGTAGATAAGGTGGCAGTCTCCCAAATCTCTAACTACCCTGAAAAGTTTTCACGTCGTATACTACATGACGTACTCGACGACATCAAACACCAGTTATTACGGCCCTGAAATCTTTAATACTCAACGGGGTAGACTGTATAATAACTTCCAAAGAAACTTTCCACCACATTTTTTCCAGACTTTACTTCACCCGGTTATAGTATATATTTTATAGGAGCTAGAAGGCAATTTCCTCTCTACAGGATGTGGATAGAAATTTCATTCAAGAAAGTATTTTAAAATCAATGGCCGAGACGGATTCCCTCAGATATTGTGCATCTTTAGCAATTTCCTGCAGAGGCTAGCCTTGGACGACTTATCTAGAATACCTAAATGCATATAGCCAAGTACTGTCTAACCGTTTTATGTGAATAGAACTTTAAGAACAAAAAAGTAAAGTTTCTTAGGTCACGTTTAGTACTTACTTACTTTCGAGGTGCAATGGTATTGATAAGGAATATTGAAGATAAATAGCAAGCCCATTGTATAATTTAAGCAAATAATTTTTTATTTCTTAGTGCTGTCCTATAAATGTTACCCAGGCAGATCGCTTTTCCATCCAGACTTTATTTGGGTTGCAGATTACAAAGAGACAAAACATTGAACTCGGGTGCTATAATGAAAAGACAAACACTAAAATTACAAATAAGTTTTATCAATAATTAATTATAAAATGTATAAAGATTGATTTAGAATAGGTTCGAGTACATATATCTTTTATCATATTACATTGTTTCATAAAACACACCAATGTAACCAAAAACACACCAATAAAGTATTTGATTAGATACTAAGAAAATTACTAAATGATTATTAATCTATTTTAGAAACGTATTATTGTTAAATTTAAATAGGGGTAACTGCCATCTCCCGTTATTTTTTGTAAACTCTTTAATTTTCGACGTAGCTCAGTTGTTTGGGGCTTATTATTTCAGTGGTCAGTTATATATTATATCAGTGGGTACAGGATTCAAATCCTACTTGAGGATGTGCTAATAGAAATGAAGTATAATATATTTATATTTACATTGTCGAAATAAAAATACATTTACGAAATGCACCGAATATTACGATGAAGGAAAATATCGTGAGGAAAGCTACCTGTTCCTTGAACAGGTAATAGTTAGTGCTTGTAAATGACGATATAGCTTGCCACCTGTCACATTGAATACTATCTAGTCAACACGTGGGTTCGAGGAAGCCATATAATTACTACCTCCGCGACTGCGGAAATGGACACTTGAATCTCTGACTACCCTGCATGGGTTAAAGGTCGTGAACGCGTTTGTCTTTGTTTGTCTTTTGTAACTAGTTTCAATTGAGCTTATTCTGTAGAAGTATTGCAATTTATGCGCTATATAATTCTCTATTTATTAAATGTTGTCGTTCACGACAGCATGTTAACTTTAGAATAGAATACAGGGTGGCGCATTCAAAACGGTCAGTATGGGGAAGTCTGAAACTATAAGAGATACGAAGATTTATTCTTAGGAACCATATCACCGATTTTAATAAAAATAAAAACTGCATTCATACTTTCTTTGAAAAAACAACTGTGTCCAGTACGGGAATCGAACCCGGTTGCTTTGAAAAAATAAACTTACCCTTTTCACTTTTTCTTTTTAAATATCGATTGTATAGGTCTTAAACTGTAAATGTCTCTATGAAAAATGGTGTCGAAAATGAATAAAATGCATTGTTTTGGCATACTTTAGTTTATCGTAGTAGTTTACATACACCGTAACAATATTCAACAGATATGTAAAATTGTCTCTATGGCTGTTTGTAGTTTTGTACTTCCTTACTTGTTACATACACCATATCATGTGGCATTAGCATTGCATTAATCCTTTAAGTAGGTTTTGTTATGTACAGTAATCAAAAACTAACAATCTATTGAAAAGTCCCCTTAAAGTGACGTGTTAAACCATATTAGAAAATTTCTTGTGGAATTACGTTAAGGATGAATTTTACAAAACAAGTTATGACACCATTGAAGACCTAAAAGTAGCAATAAAATCAATTGTAACGCAAATTCACCACATGAAAATACAAACTTCAATAGTAAGATCGTTACCTAAACGTGTTGAATATTGTATTGAAAACAACGGTGGTCACTTGGAAAACCTACTATTATAAACTAAAGTATGCCAAAACAATGCATTTTATTCATTTTCGACACCATTTTTCATAGAGACATTTACAGTTTAAGACCTATACAATCGATATTTAAAAAGAAAAAGTGAAAAGGGTAAGTTTATTTTTTCAAAGCAACCGGGTTCGATTCCCGTACTGGACACAGTTGTTTTTTCAAAGAAAGTATGAATGCAGTTTTTATTTTTATTAAAATCGGTGATATGGTTCCTAAGAATAAATCTTCGTATCTCTTATAGTTTCAGACTTCCCCATACTGACCGTTTTGAATGCGCCACCCTGTATACTGCAATATTCAAATAGCAGTACATTTCAATTTGACTAGACCTAATACAGAAAATATTTTTAATTAAATGAGTTGACAAATCTTGAAGATGTGAAATTATCTTTTAAAAGGTTGATTTTGTTTCTTGGTGTATGAATTTTATTACTGAATGGAAATTTATTAACTTAAAGAAAGAAATGAAATGTCGCCAGTTCCTCGAAGCTGTTTAATTAAAAGTCAACTTTAAAAAGTAAAGCCTTGTGACTCGTGTAAAACTAATCAATAAATCTAGTACTAACCCAGTTTTTTTACACTTGAGTGGGGGAAAAATGTGTAATTTCGAAATTAGTACTAATTTTATGTTTGTAGAAGTAATTGCGATATTGTATTGAGGCTATAGTAATGCTACTTTTGAATCTAAGACGGTTTGTTGTAAGCTTTTTTACTGAACTCGCATATGGACATTATATTTGTGAGCATTTTAGTGTTTAAAAGTAATAAATACTATTGGAAAACACACCAACAGCAAAACTTACCTATATATGTTGACATGACCCATTATCTGTCAATTTAACCTAAAATGGATTGATTGTGGTGATGCATCACTTATTTTGAAATTTCAGAGAAATAAGCGCAATGCTGTGATTACACTAACCAGTCATAATTAATGTACTATTTACGACCATTAACTATTTGAGGTAGTCGATTCCGTGCTAGCTGGGACGGTCTCGTGCTAAAGTGAGACGTAAAAAGAATGCTAACTACTACTACATTTCTTCCTGGCATGTAATAGCAGGTGACCAAGGCATTAAAGCCCTATGGAATCTATTCGGCGATGGTCTAGCATCCTTCGCCAATGTTCCAATATGTTATCACAACCCCATTATTCATGCTAAAAGTATAAAAGTAAACAATCGTGAAGGTATAATATGTGTGTACCTATGTAGTTGGTTCAGGAAATACCTCAATCGACCGTCATCATTACGGTATTTGGTCACTCGATATCAGACAAGACAACAGACTCAATATCTAATGTGACAGGTACAAACTTAAACCCGTTCTGAAGAATGAGGGAAAGCCTAGTTTTCTAGCACTCAAGTGTATTGTGCTAACTCTGGGAACTCGAAAGTTCCTTACAACTATGAAGGTGGCGTTCGAAGTTGAAGTTCAAAAGTATTGACGCCGCAAAGTTCGGAACCTTGTATTTACAAGGAAACTTTGAGTTTGTTATTCGTTTGGTAACTTTCCAAGCGAGAGTTGTGTTGCTTTCTCACGACGTGTTTCACACGAACCTGGTACTTGGTTGGTTTATTGGAGGGAAGGAGCAGAAGCTTAGTTCTTAAATCTCCCTGTATGAAACACTGAATAAGACAAATTTTCTTATACCTAACGAGTGTTCCTCACTAAAAGTCTAGATCTCGTATATAAGTCATTCCACCAAACTCTTACAGGTAATATTCTCACACTGTCCTTTGTTTACCAAAGAAGTTGAGTAAAAAATCGTTAAAGAAATTGGGAAACCTATTAATCTTATTTATTTTCATGAAATGGAACTAAAGATAATATTTATATTTTTAAACATCATCAGAAATTAAAACCAGTAAATATTGTACACCAATTTCTTGTTTACAATAAAACTTGGCTTTTTCACATAAAAGTAGGCCTCTACATATTCCTTGCGCCTCAAAGGCTGTACCTCAATGGGCCCGCATTGGCGGAGGCTTTGCCGGCCGATAAGGCTGTGTCTCGCTCCGGTTGACATTGGCCACTCAGCAAGTCTGGAGGTGAGTACACTACGTGGCTTGTGTACTACGAATTGATTGATTGGGTTTATATAAAATTGATGAATACGATATTTGTACGAGTATACTCAATTTTTATGTGTATAATGTATTTCAGGTAAGTATATAAATATTCAATGCATATGTATCAAAGCAATGTAAACTCAAGTAATGACAAGTAATTAAATTAAAGTTTATATGGATTCCTAATAGAGGATCATTGCTTTTATTTATTTATTATTTCTTTTGTGAGAATAAATTGGATACATACATCAAAAATAATAGAGATATTTAATGGAAATTTCGTAGTCACACGACTACAAACATGCGCCATCTGCAATTGAAAAATAAGGTATATTTCGGCCATTTTAGAACCTGTCAACTGATTATTCCAACACTTTTCTATTCCATTCAGATTGAGTCTATTTCTTCTCGTGTTCAATGGGCACCCAAAGGCTTAAACCTTCCATCAGTATGCCGCGCATTGTTTCAATAAAGCGAGAGTCATTTAACTCGAAGGCGCAGTTTGAAGCATTGCGCCTCAAACGATGGAACGGGTATGCAAATCTCGCCATCGGCTGACTACGTGCCACGCACAATCATTTCTCTGATAGGGGCCTTTGTGTATTTCGGTCTTGTTGGAATTGTTTTTGTGCTGGATTTGTGTACAATGGACTGAAACTGACTGAGTAAGAGTCTACGTAGACAAATATAGCTTTAGAACAAAGAATGCATTTTTAATTTACCTACTAATGCGATCATATTATCTGGTAAAAGTTCTCATATCTGGATAAAAGCTTTCTAGGTACAAAACTGCGTTAAGCATGCGGCTGCGGGGATTGATGTAACCTGTTGGTACTCATTATTTTTTTGTCTTACTAACATTGTATTTTACTAACGCTTTTATCCACACAAAAGTATTATTCTAGTTTATTTCATAAAAGTGCTTTGATGCAGTTCGTAGAAACGCTGCATAATCATAACATTTTGAATATGCATTGATGGAATTCTATTGACCTTGTTTTCAGAATCACTCAGTTTTCCCATAGCTCTCATAAAAACGGAGTAATCGCACTTAACGATTTCATTTACATAATTACGCACGTACTTCCCAAACGGATTGAGTTCCTGTTGCTGATTCAGTAAAATAATCTGACAAGTTCTCTTGCTTCACACTTATAGATTACTTGTTAGATCAGCGATGAAGCTTAAGGGCATTTAAGCGCCGTTTGCAATCGTTTGAGGGCTGGGTGGAGCCGTGAGTGATTTTTTGTAATGAGCGGCGCTTCGGTGCTCGCTGACAAAACCAAATAAAACCCACATGCACGTCGCTGGTTACGCAAATAAAAGTCAGGATGCGGGCTCGGCAACTCATTTAACATTGAGGCGGATCGATTCTGCTATTTCTTTGCTTGGGTCAAGTCTGCTATTCGATAGAAGATCAATGGAATTCTTACGAAATTTGAATTGCCTTGACGGTAAAGTTATATAGATTTTGCTGGCAATTATAGTTGCATTTTTTCATTTAATTTATTTTTGAATAATTCCATATAACTATCCTTTTGCTCATAAATTATTATGGATGGGAGCAAGATCTCACCGTGGTTATATGGTATCTGACACAATGTGTTATGAAAAGTGAATTTTCCTAATAAACCTTAATCGCCAGATCCCGAAGAGATGCAGATACACTGTAAACAAATACAAAGCAGCGCGTATTAATAATTGTAACTTATAAAGCACCTTAACATACTTTCTATTCATTTCCAGCTGGTACGCAAATTAATGTTGCCTGTACATTCATTCCGGTACATTTGTAACATTCTATTCAGTAGAATAGTTCTGAAGTCGCTGTACGACTCTAATATATAATATCGCGAGCAGTATCGGTTCAGTTGCAACAAATTGCGCGCCTTTGCACGGTGGCGGGTGCATTTCGTTTTATTTGTGTTTCAAAGTAGAGATTCATTAAGCTGCATCTGATTGCATTTTGCTCCGGAAGCCGCCGGTTTCACATGCCGATGGCTCGCTCAAGGGAGGTGCAGGGAACGGTAACCAGCCATGATAGATAATAATTACGCTTTTATCTGCTTTCCAGTCTGGCTGTTGATTATATATGCTATATATGTGTATCTATATATAATATTATTTAAATATTGCTTTAATATACGCTGACTAGTAAGTACTCTTAAGTCTTAAATGAATTTATCAAGGGGCTAGTTCAAGTGGTGTAAAAATGTCCTAAATATTTTTATTATTATAACTATTTAATAAAGAAGAAGAAATAATTAGGGTGGTAATAATAACAATGAAGCGTTTTTACAGTGACAACAGTGACATATAATTACAAGGAGGAAATCATACATGAACAAACAAATCATGTTTTGTACAATTCACTGCTGCAGCAAAAGCGCTTCGGATTGTTAAATCATGAATGAAGTGTGATTAAACTTTTATTCATTGTGTTTAATGAGATGCATACGAATTCATTCATTTTCATACATATTGTCCTATTGCCCGCCATAATTATTTATATACCACACATTTAATCTTGATACAATATTTACAAAGAAATAATGATTACAAACTACCCGCTGCAAGGAGGTTAATCTCATAGTTCTAAGGGCCGAAACTGCGTTAAGCGGGCGCCCGCGCGGGTTCATACAAAATTGCTACGTCGCGTAGACACGCGCGGGCGTCCGTTGCGGAGAGTATGGCCCCGCGCCCGCGCAGCGTGGCCCGTATCCGGGCGCCACGTCCGCACGGGGGTGCGCGCGGGAACTCGGCAGCGGGAGTACGCGCGGGCTTGTTCAGTCAGTAACGCTGTGTGATACGGGTAGCACGCACGGAGAAAGGCAAGAAGAAAAATGTCTTTCGACACAGAAAGAGTGATGATCGTATTTGTATTCTCTTTGTTTACACCGATTTTTGGCCGTCTTGTCAAAACGTATTTTAAAATTAAAAATTTGGTATGATAAATGCCTATAAAAAAAATTCAATATTTTTTATAGTGCTGTATGATGGTAAGAAACCATTTAATGCATAGAAAAAAAGGGTCAACTAGCGTATTGGGCCGTGTACCGATACAGTCAAATCATAAACATGTATACATACCCATTTTTTAAAAGTCAAATATCTTTTTAAGATAATTTCGCCCTATTTTGTGTATTGGAAGATAGGTTAATGTATCTTTTAGTAAGCAAAGTAGTGCGGTGTTGCTTAAATATTTTCAGAGATATTTGATTTTTAAAAAGTTTTTTTTTAGTCTACTAATACAAGAGGGTATCTGAAGGATGGATGACTTTACTTTTGAGGATGTTTTAAAAAATACTACGATCTTGCCACGATACTTTACCACCTGCGACGAAGTAATCAGATAATTTATCGCGTATTGTATACGCGTCTCTTTGAGTGTTCTGAAACCCATATTCGACATCACGAATATGGCGTGAATTTATGAAATGAAATGAAATGAAAAAAAATATTTTTTTCTTGTGGTTTAAATTGAGAGCTCGAGCATATGGCCGCATGACATGACTAGACAATTCAAATGCTTCATCTCCTACAACGTTTAACTTTAATATTGCTGATCTTCAAGTACGGTTCCAGTTTCGAAAATAATTCGTCGTAGACCTGTGTCGAAACTTTAAAATATTTGTAAAATATGTTTTCATTTTCTCTTAATTTACCGAACTTTACAACAAATTCCCCACATAACAACCTCGATTCAATAAACGGGCTTACTGGCTGCCGTTTCTTTTTTGCCATTGATCGTCGTTTTGCTATGTAATAATATATTAAGCTCTCCATCGACACGACTGTACTTGCAAACCCTTAAAATTGAACTAGCGACGCTGCGATATGCGGTCCCCGCGACGGTTTCCCGTCACGTGCCCGCGGGGCCCGTGTGACGCGTCGGGTACCCGCGCGGGCGCCCGCTTAACGCTGTTTCGGCCCTAAGTCTCTTAGCAATAAATAACACTTCCTTACAAAAACATACCCATGATTAATAATTTAATGGGACTTATCGCGTAAGTTTTATATAATAGAATTAAAATAGTGGAATACCGTAATAGATCCCCATTTGGCTCAGCATGATCGTGTGAAGCAACAAGATACTGTGAGTGTAGTATGTAGGTCGCGTGTTATTGATAAAAACGTTGCAGTGATGGTAGTCGAAGAAGAATCTGACAGAACACTGCGCTGGAGGCGAAGAAATATGAATCTTCAGTCTGCCCGTGACGATAACTACTGCAACGTAGCCGAAACGTCGGGATAATAAAGGTAATTTTATTATATAAAACTTACGCAATAAGTCCCGTTTAATTATTAATCAAAAACATACCCGAAACAAAAAAGTAAAATATAACAATAAAGGCAGCTGGACACATTATTCCACCTCCCAGACTATCGGACTTTTGAATAGTTGGCATTTTAACTGGATTTAGAGTACCCGCCACATACGGTGGCAGTTGGAGGCGTCGCCACAGTCGCGTAATCCAGTGTTGCCAGTAAACACGCCAAAACTAGCACTCACTGTGCCATACGGCTCGATACATTATATTGAGGTTTCATTTGTAACGATCTTTGGTTGCAGAGCTATAAACTCAAATAAAACAAATTAATATATCTAAGTCAAAATATGTTTATTTAAAATAGGCCCTATCACAAGCTCTCTTTGAAAGTTATCTTATGATCTAAGTATAAATTAAAAAAACTATTTCAAACATGGCACTGAGCATTGTCTTTACATATTTTTTACCGAGGTTAGATTAGCGGAGACCCTAGCTTGGAGAAGAACTAACAAGAAACTCCGGAAATCAATTTATTATAATCACCCTTAACAAACATAAAAATTACAAAGAGTGGGCAAAAAACACAACGCTGGTAATACTAAATTTACCTTTCATACAAAATAGAGTACCCGCCACATACGGTGGCAGTAGCCAAACTTGGAACTAAATTTGACGTTTCCGCCATTGCGTGTTATTTTGTATGAAAAGTAAATTTAGTATTACCAGCGTTGTGTTTTTTGCCCACTCTTTGTAATTTTTATGTTTGTTAAGGGTGATTATAATAAATTGATTTCCGGAGTTTCTTGTTAGTTCTTCTCCAAGCTAGGGTCTCCGCTGATCTAACCTCGGTAAAAAATATGTAAAGACAATGCTCAGTGCCATGTTTGAAATAGTTTTTTTAATTTATACTTAGATCATAAGATAACTTTCAAAGAGAGCTTGTGATAGGGCCTATTTTAAATAAACATATTTTGACTTAGATATATTAATTTGTTTTATTTGAGTTTATAGCTCTGCAACCAAAGACCGTTACAAATGAAACCTATAATTTATCGAGCCGTATGGCACAGTGAGTGCTAGTTTTGGCGTGTTTACTGGTAACACTGAATTACGCGACTGTGGCGACGCCTCCAACTGCCACCGTATGTGGCGGGATCTCTAACACGCAATTGCGGAAACGTCAAATTTAGTTCCAAGTTTGGCTACTGCCACCGTATGTGGCGGGTACTCTACGGCATTCTGGTCGTCGAGTGTGCAATCCAATTATGCGAGGCACGCTCTGCCTATGCGTCGATAAATAGGAAAAAGTTACGAGACCACGGTGAAAGCACGCCGAATATTCCAGATAGTTGTTAATGTTGCTACGGAACTATTTTGTTGTATGTGATACGTTATATATAAGGCACTGCTTCACCCGAATAAAATTAATGGAAAGCAGAAAAGCAATCATTTACGACTATTTACACATACTTACTTATTTACCCCCTTGCCAGGTGGACTGATGACCTCAAGAAGGTCGCTGGTAGTGGCTGGATGAGGGCCACGAATAATCGTGTTTTGTGGCGTACCCTTGGGGAAGCCTACGTCCAGCACTGGACTAGTATAGGCTGATTGATTGATTGATTGATTTACACTCATGGAGTAGTTGAAGACTGGAGTGTCCATTATAGTACAGAATTTCTATCTGTCATCAATAGTTCATATGAATCTCGATGTTAAGAACTATTTGAGGTCATTATATCATTGAGGTTCTGTTTATTACATTAGGTATCATAAGTATAACGCCTGGTAAAATATATGTTCTCCCGCCCAACCGCTACTAGAATATTGTTCCACATAGAGCCATGTGTTTGAAACAACTTTTGATAGTTTATCATTCTAACGGGGCATCCGTATAACATGTTTTTATGAAATACGGCCAATTTCCGTTTCAAGGAAAACTTTTGTTTGCCTCCCCCATGTAGGTTTTATTTTAAACAAACTCGTTGCTATTGGGAATGGAGCCTTGCATTTTAATAAACATTTATTGGTGAGTAGCTGGAATATTACGACTTGATATCATGCCGCCCTGGTACTTAGAATGTAACTAGCCGTTTTATCGTGATATCTTAAATGTTATTTACAAATCAGCTGTATAAAAGAAACTATTCAAGACTATAATGCCAGGAGATAATATGATGTCTTAGAAAATTGACTATTTTAAAAAGGATATATTAGTATCTTGCTTATGGCCCTAACTCCCATAGACAACAACAACATGTGTGGGGAAGATGTGCAGCTAACTAACATTCTCCTTTAGGTCCCGCAGTAACACGTCTCTTTCAAATACATACATATTTCCACTCAAGTGCAGGAATGCAAAATTGCAACTCTCACGCTGGGCAAGATAAATGGTCACTGACTTTGACCACTTTATTTCAGGAGATTTATTACTGGCCTTGTGTGAAGGAATATAACACTGTTTTTACAGGATTTGCATATGATGCCGATGTTCAGACTTCCATTAACGGGTAAGAATCTGTATATTATCTTGTGTTACCAAACACTTTGAATACAATTGACATTTGCGGGGTTGTTAGAATTCGTGTAACCATCTCTGCAATCATGGAGGAGTCAAAGTCTATGGCGGAAAGTGGCAGTTGATAAGCCATGTCATCATTTATAACCACTTAATATTTACTGTTCCGAGGAATACAAGTTCCTTCATTGTAGTCGTCATTTTCTTAATGTTTTCTTTTGCAAAAATTTACATACATAATAATATAGAATACTTCATTTCCAGGCATATAGTAAGAAACGACTTAGGGGTCCATGTCATTATTAGATAATAGGCTACCATCTGAAAGAATTACCTGGTTAAGTTGTTAGAATCTGAGGTGATTTTTTAAGTGATGTGCTATCAACCTGTGTCCGGTTTTAACCCCGTCACATCATCAATCTTAATAATTATGCAAAAGGTAACCCATGTTTTGAGGTTCTATTCACTAGACAAGACTTGAGTATATGTTAGTATAGAAGAAACCGTGTCAGAAGTCACTTTATCCGCTAAGAGATGTCGCGAGAGTGAGTCTCCGAATTGCAAGAGCAGTGCCTTTCGAAAATCTAAAAGTGTCAGCCCCAATTCACTCGCGATATGAGAGTTGGATTTCCAATATTGCGCTACTATTTCTTGCGAACACCCACAAATGTATTTTCAAACGTTTTGCGGAAGGAGGGTGTATATCCAGAGTATATGTTAAAATTCTAGGTATACGTATAACATACATTCATATGTTAAAAAAAAAGATATAAATAAGAACTGTAAAATCTTCAGTTACATGTTGTTCGCTTACTACATTTAACTTGTCATTTATTTGTCATGTTTTTTACATGTTGGAATAGCAATGACCAAACTAAAGTCAGCGCCAGTTTTGTTAGTTATTCTGTGAAGTTTGTTCATCTTTATGTACTTTATACTAATGCCATTTTAGATTATTCGACCGATTAGATTAACCTCTTTACATATAATAATAAAAGATATGGCCTTAATACAGTTTTAAACACTTTACTTCTTACAGACAGCTAGACCCTTTCTTCTCCAGTCCCAAACCATTTGAAAAGTTGTTAAGTATCGAATAAAGTTGGAGAGCAAACACGAAAACACTCTAAGTGGAATTCCGCTACAAATCCGACGTAAGATGCAATAACAAGGAGTTACGGTTATTTCAATGATCTCCTGCATCCCAGAGATAGAGTGAGACCTAAATGGCCTGGAAAGATATTCTGTATTTGTCCGATCCCTAAGTAGGAGTGCATAAGAGAGACTTTAGTATTATTTGTATGTGGGTTTTAGTATGAGGGTGGAAAGTGCATATCCTAGGAACGTAAGTAAAATGAAATTTGTATTAATAAAGTAATCGTTAATTTGTTTTATAATAATAGAATAGTAGTGACTGCCTTTCTTCTGTGTATGTTCTAAGAGTTGTCTTAAAGACTAAAGAAAAAAATAGTATTCACAGATTATCTAACAATCTGCATATCTCTATACATATATCTCCAACCGATCCAATAATTGCTCTTTAACTAAGACAAAATTAAAGTTTCAGAGCTCCTGTCTACTCCAAAAAGGAAAAAAGGAGTGCAATACGAACCATAGTACCTGCACAGACAGCTTACTCAATTTGGGGCCAATCGTACGAATCGGCCCGTAATGGTCGAGCGTGCCAATACTTCACTAAATTAGTGTATGCACTGCAGTGGAGAGAATTCCATTAAAATAACGCATCCTATATATAAATACTCGTACACATATACACTTTACGTGAATTATTGCGGCGTGAGGAGGTTCGCGTCTATATCTCCTTGTAACCACGTGACAGGTGGTAAATAAAAAGGTTATATATCTACTTGACTGCAACTTGAATAGAATTTAAATAGGACTCCATGACGTCATTACTGGCATATTCTGTAACGGCGATGATTTTCGTGTGACTTTTTGTGTTCAGTAGGTTGGTCGTTATATTAACTGTGATTTTATGAATATTTATGTGAATAAAAATAATTTAAATAAAACGAACTGAATGTAAACTTCTTTTATTATATGTTATGCATCTCTTTCTCCTTGAAAGTTGGTCTGAAGTTTACTGAGGAGAATATTTCTCCAACGCTTGTCCATTGATAGGTCCTCAAAATACACATTATTCTTGTATATTTGCGTACTTTTATCTAGGAATTGAACCTCATACCTTAAATTAACTTTTTCTCAAGAATACCATCAAACTATTGTTCTAGGTGTCCTACGCAGTAAGACGAAAGCAAATTGTATCTCAAAGGGTGTAACAAGATTGTGTCCAGCAGTAATTTGGACGTGATTTGTAAGCATCTCGCCTTATTTCCCAAGGGGTATGCGCTGAGGTATGAGGGTCACTTGAGTTACCTGAACCTAATATACAAGTAACGTTTGCAATCTTTGTGAAATTATAATGAAGGTGTCATTTGTCTTATACAAGTTTGGGAATTAAAACATTGACATATCTTACTTTCTACGGAAAAAAACAGTTATAAAGAAATTAAGTTTTTCAAAATTATTCTACATAATTAAATCCTGGAATGTCATTAAAGGATAACAGATGAAGTTCTGTGTATCCGTTCCAGGAAAAAAAATTAACTTTTTTGAATAATTTTGTTTAACAGGTAAGTTTCTATTAATGTGAATACAGTTTACAGTCAGTAAATAATATCAAATTTAGTGAAATCAAAAAATCTTTTTCTAGTTTCATTTCTATCTGCTGGCGGCTGTACTGGCAATTCTTACTGAAATTACTCCAATATAATTATAGTATGTACAGTAAAATATTTCAAACGTAAAACCACCCTAAAAGGATTATATGCGTGTTACATATTATGCATGATCTAAGGTTAATCTTCTGCCTAAAATTATCTTTATGTAAGGCATAATTTTGGCCTTAATTATCCTCTTAGTGCTAGATAAGTCTACATTAGTTTTCTCGTAAATTCTACACGCTTAAATATGCTAATTCCAGCCCTTAAAAGCTAGTTATGGATAACGTTTCTAGAGAATGTATGACCTTTATTCATATGAACTAAATACAAATGTGAACTTTTACGAATCTAATCTTTGCGAGGCGATAATCTGCCCATCATCAGCTGAAAGTAGCGAGGCTATTTGATTACTAAAAAGCTATTCAGTCAAGTAAACCTAACGTAACCGATTGTAAAGCCTTTATTGGGTACAAAAACTAACTGCTGTCTTTTGCGGGAGAAATGAATAGATATTACGTAGTTTAGAGGAAGAAATACAATTATTAATTTTATGATCCTTATGTTGAATAAAATGCAATGAAAGCAATAAAGTCATTTCAAAAGCATTTCATTTAGATAGATAGATAGTCAACAAAGAAAGGTGGCATATCAGGATTGAAATGGATGGGAATCTGTGATCTCTGCTTACCTTTCTCTTGGGTAACGGGCGTGATATATGAGTGTATGTTTTTTTCGTCTTGGAACTGATCCTTTCACTTATTAGGTAGCGTTTAGAGCTGATTGTTATCTAAATAGACTTTAATTTAGATTTCTTTTACATATAAAGAAGATTATAATAATGATCATAACCCATTCACAAAATAAAGCCTTTGGACGATGAATAATAATGGTGGATCACGTTATGTCGATAGATAACATAGAAAAAAAAAAAACTAAATAGGCAATGGTGTACACTTGTAGGCAGTATCAGGCTTTCTTCTGGAAAGTGGTCAGTGCACAAACTGTCATGAGGATACCATCTCGAAGAGTTATAAAAATTAAGGATCAAAGGGTTATAAAAATTAGTTCACACCGGTAAGTTCGAAATGAATATCACAGCAGTGTCACATATTACCCTCTCTTAAGTTGATAAACTTCGTGATATGATTATTCCCACTATATATAACATCTATACATTATTACGGCCAATTATAGACTTCTAGTAGTATTTTAGCATAATTATGGGTATTTCACCACTCATAAAATTTAAGTGAATTAGTAATAATGTGACTAATATTCAATGCACTCCTTATTGTTCTAAAGCTAACATTATTAAGTAGTTATGACGGGGACGTATTAATATTCGAATTAAATATAACGCAATCTTTTATATTATTGCTTGTTGAATTAATTACAATACGCCATCTCTACTTGTAGTATCATACTATTATGATTAATTCAGAACAAAAGAAGGGTAGTTAAGAAAATATTGATGGAACTTGAATATAAAGCAACTATTGAACAATATTATACTGGCATCATGTTATTGTGCTAGTTATTGGTTGAGGGATAGCAATTAAGGAATCTGTTTTGGGTCTGATCTTCGGTATTATATATATTAAAATATATTAAAATATTTAATTATAAGTGATGTTTACGAATACAATACAAATTCAACTGGATTTGATTAAGACTCACATCAAAGGGATACATTATTGCGTTTTTGTATATGTAGGAGTAAAACTCAATGATACATTACTGTTTATGTGGATAGGGAATTATTTTCCCTTAATTTAAATTTGGTGCAAAATGCTATTTGAAAGGTATAAAATATATTTGAGGTATAAATTTTGTAATTTTTTTGTAGTTTTTATCCTGGAATAATAATGTATATTTCAAAAAAGTGTGGCTCATACTTCTGATCAACTAAGGCTAGTGTACATGTTATAGTAAAATACATAATAGGTATTTTTATACTCAGTTTTTTTAAGATGGCTTTATATATCATTATCCTGATTTTTTATAACTAAGATTAATCATTTTATTTACGTGCACAACAACGAAAAGTAATATCTGTGTGTGTATTATTGTGATGTTCCTTTACTTCTTTCATACTCATTTTATACCTTCCGCAAACAAGTATGTATTCAACAAAGGCAGCAAGCAGTAACTATGTAGATGAGTCGAAACAGAGATGAAAGAGAGGTGATTAGGCAACTTTTAGGTGCCCAAGTTGGATACTACCGTCCATTTTAACCGGGAGAAACAATTTCCCTACTTCGCGCAACTTCGCAAAGAAATAACTCAAAGCCCTTTGTTATCCAGAGCTGCGATCATTCCCCACTGGTCCCGGTGGACTGGGATTTGGTTTGAGTGATCAGCTGTCTTGGTAATGTGAACTTAATTAGGATAATTGCATAAAGTAGCTATATGATATTAAAAGCTTTTAGTCCAGTAACAACTATATTGTGTTTTAATTACTTCACGCTAACTTAAGAAAAATTACACTATATTAGCATAGAAGAATATTAAGAAAACAAGGTATTCTGTGAATTATGGCTTATCAATTTGTCTTAATAAATCATTTATGTATTTATATATCGTCTCTTAACACAATACTCAATAAGTAGGTTATATAATGACAAGACAAAAACTATAGAGGAAGAAAGCCGGACAACAAAGTGGAGGTGGATTGGACATACACTGCGGAGAGACAATTCAAATCCTCTGAAACAAGCGTTGGATTGGCATCCCACAGGAAAGAGAAGGACAGGGCGTCCTAAGTCCACGTCGCGTCGCTCGGTTCAGAAGAAAGCAAAGTCCATGGGACTGCAGTGGGGAGATCTGAAAGAGATTGCGCAAGATCGCCCACGGTGGAGAAAATATCTTCGAGCCCTATATCCCTGCTAAGGGATAACAGGAAATAAGTCAAGTAAGTCAAGGTTATATAATTATAGACGTAAACAAAAGTTAAAACAAAAGACTAATAATAAGCTTATGATTCAATTCGCAAGCTATCAAAACATTTTAACCTTATTCTCTTTTCCAAGAGAAAAGCAGTCAATGAGATTTTAAAAATGGAATCCTTTCAAATCTTCGAACAAGCTATTTCCGGCACATTGTGTTTCTTTGTGCTAATATCCTGCGGAGATTCCTTAATTGTTTTGAGAGAGCTCAAATATCAAATAAAGAGTTAACAGAACGAGAAAATGAAAGGAAAATACGATAAGTGTCCTACAATATTGAATCAACAATATTGTGTCCTCTCCCAGTTTCAGATATACATAACTAGCTGTTTTTTGTACCGGGTTATTGTAGAAGGTTACAAATGCTCTAGATATTAATGAAATGTATTTTAATCATGCAAGTTGTCACATATATGCTAGATTAATGCTAGATATAATCTTAACTTCAGTTTTAACACTATAAATGACCAAACAATATCACGTTTCAATGACTCTGTTTAACACGGGATGGATCGTAGGGAACCTTAGTGTAATATTTCTGCACTGTATATTTTATACATTGACTTATTACAGTGAAAGTATGGCCAAAGTATATTTGATGAGGTATGACAGTCAATGAAGCGAAAATGGTTTGTTAGGATTAGGATAGATAAGAAACCGTGGTTTCTCCCTACTTGTTTTTCAGGAAACAGGCTTGATTTGTAATATTGGAATATATATGCCTCATTATAGATTATATGTGCTATCAATAGAATACCGCGACTAAAGTCTATTTACGAATTCAATTAGATTAGAATGAAGTGTCAAAGAGGCGTCGATTCTCCCATCACAAATCGTTTTGCGAGTGTAGAACTATTTGTACCGCCGTTTCTATAGCGAATAGCATCTTCGACGTCACAGCGAGTGCTTTCGCAATATCTCACAATACTTGTCTCAAACACAATCTGTTCTGAACGTAACGAATAGATATTTTGTGCTCCACACTTATTTCTCTTTGTGTTTTGATTCTAACATAAAGTATATTATAAGTGAGTAGTGGGATTTTACCACTTCATATTTGTTAAGGCGTAAAAAACATGCTCTTTTACACTTATTATCAAACATACATACTCGTACATCTTTCACGTTATTCTATTGCTTTAAGAATACATCACTTAAGTACATACAATCATTAAGTCACCCTTATCACTAGCTCAGTATCTGGACTATTATATTGCTATATGTAATATTGTTGATAGGTTTATTAAATTAGCCTGTGGCTTAATAAATTTCATTAGCCTTTAACCCTCATTTTATTCCACGGCACGCTCACGGTAAGAAGTGTAGATACTGTATTAATATGTAATTATGGATAGTGTGAAGCTGTATTTATCTAAACAAACGAATACGTATGTCATTTTTAAATCCTTTTTTAATAGTTCATTAGCTGACAGTCATCATCCAGTGTCACAATGGCTGGTACAGTAAAATGAAAAACACATTTCTATTTCGAGAAATAACAGGTTTTCACACATTGTTTTCCACGGATAATTCTTCTAGTTGGTTGTGGCATAATCCATCTGACCTTAATTTTTATGCCAAACACAATTTCAGTCTGAGCTTCTATCCTCTTTACTGTATTACTAAAACCAGTATATTCTAGCGAGCTTTTTTGCGAATGGCAGTGGAGTTGCTATCATTTATTGCAATATTATTTATTTGACGTTGCTATAAAAATAATGCTTTAGGTTCCTTTAAAGAAGAAATATGGTATTTAAAATCGGCCTTTTTAAGGGTTTTAATAAAAAAGACTAAAACTTAGACGTCTTATTGTTAATCAAAAAAAAAACAATACAATTGAAAAGGTCCTTTTTATATACATATTTTCTCAAATTGTTCATTATGTCACGTCCACTATCTATTGTGGATTGCAGCCAAAGGTACGCATGTCTAATCCTACAGTCTAGGAAGAAAGTGATCTACCGCATTTTTTACAGATAGTCAGGACCCGGCACCGATGAGTTTCCATGTACCTGCTCACTATTACCTATACTAAAGAATTTCACTATTCCCCTCACAGCATCAATAAAGCATTTCCTCTTAGAATATGTTATTACTCGTATTTACCCAGTAATAAAACCTCTTCACTATGAGGTATTTTGCGTTAAATTTTTCCATCGCAATATCGCTATATTGAGAAAGCAATAAGCGGGTGCATCAACAGGATATTTGCAATAAGGCACCAATAACGTTCAATTTACAGCTGCTAGCGCCTCGCGCAACATTCGGAGTTGTATGTATGAAATATTTAACTGTGACTAGTCTGACACGTAAATAAGCCTTTCTTGCTTCGTTGTCACAAGTTTTAAACATTTTGTTAGCAAACTTCATGCTGAGACCATCACACACACATACATACATAACATGTTTTTGAGTTTTGTCCTGCACGAAATAGATAAAAATATTTTTGTTATTGAGGGCTAAAAGTTATCAAAATTACCAGTTAATATGTACTCCTATATAATATTATTTTAAAATCATCCTTCTTCAGTAATGTGTTTTATTTATTTATTTACACATCAAATCCTATCCCTCCTTATTACTCCTCATACTATCACAGCGGGAACAACACCTCAAAATTTCTGTTAAAAAGGATTTCTCCCTGATCCCCTTTCCGGGATATTATGGTAATCACCGGCGGGGATTACAGGGACACCTGATAAAGGATTAGAGGGATGTACGGGGATTAATCCCATTCGAACGCTTAAATATTTTAAGCGGGTGTCGGAAATAGTTAATGGGGAATTAGTATCCCGTTACTCCCTCGGGATAGATGCTGGAGCGGTCGAAGATTTTGGACGATTGTACATATAGTGGTAACTATGTATAGAGATCTCTATGATGGTGTGGTAAATACATCAATGATCAATAACTTCCATTGGCTTAGTAAACAAATATTAGTGTTAATCATGATTTTATAAACATATACTTGCGCAGACTCTGAGTCCTTTTGTAACCTCTCTCTTAGAAAAAACAACTAGCACACACTATATAGTCATGCTATGTGTATACTCATTTGTCATCTATGGGACTATATATGGTTACATAAATTTATGTATGTTACATACATACATCATCTGATTAAGTTCGTGTACTTTCACATCTTGCACGATACCTATGAAATAACCACTACAGTGTTAACCATCGTAGTTGACAAAGTATTCATATAGATAACGATGCACTTACCTCCGTGTATATTCTTTTACCTCGTACTACCTTTGTATTTTTTCAATATTAGCATCTATTAGCTTTCTATATACCTCCCACACCATCCCGGGCACAATGGCAATGCTCCCACCATCAGTAGCTCTCATTAAAGTTATATGGAGCACAGTGGCCCTAGCGAGAGGGCGTTATGCATTTTAATGGCTGTTTGAGTATTACGAATGTGTATGATATCGCGATGTAAATGCAAAGCGTTATCTAGTTAATGATGATAATGGAGACGTGGTTTGTGTTAGGTGTACTGAAAAGTGGCACAAATGGTTATTTGAAAAGGTTGCGATTGAATATAATTTATTTTTAAGTCGTTGAGGTACAATATTGTTTTAGTAAGTTTGAGATTTTAATAAAATGTAGCCGTCATCCGTCTGTCTTCGAAGAAAGAATTCTTATTATAATTCTTAAAGAATAATAAAATGCTGATGAATTTCTTGGGATGCTTAATAACATAGTGAACAAAAGAGTAGTAATATCATATCACCGACAGTACGTAGTACTGGTAGCTAGAAAACCCGAACTGATTTTAAGTCTCTGAAAGGGCTATTCTTCAATATAAATAATGTAAGTAATGTATATGGAATAAGCTTCACACGTTATCCTCTTGAGCATTTCTAAAGGTCCATAGCCCTGCGCTGGTCGGGCACAACTAAAATTACAAACGAGTTGAACTTGTCCAATTTACATTTAGATGTGCTCAAATAACTACAGTTTTGGAGTCACTGCAAAGTCTAAAGTCTAATCAAAGTTCATGATAAGCGAACCCTTTTCTCTTTTATAATCCTATTGCGAGACAATTTGTGGGCGAAATATAGATCTTTGGTACAAACAAGCTACTAAATTGTCTCAAAATTTTATTTTGTTTAAACTTCATTATTTTATATTTTAACTCGATTTGTGATTCACAACATTTTTAATGGATTAAGCAAACCTGCAACTGCAGTTTTTGTTATACAGGTGAAATATTATATTCGACCAACGAACAAAAAGAAGCCTGCTATCTTGACATATTTCTGTCATCTTTAAAGTTTCTTTCAATATAGGTTCAGCAAAACTTATCGCTGATTTTTCAACCTATTGTCATAGTGATGGTCTTAGATAAATAATGTTGATCATTATGAGTTGAGAAAAATAATCATACCTTATAAATCTTTGTCACCGCATATTTTATGTTATGGTTTAAGGTGGTCTACCTATCTCTTAGGAGATAATGGACATAATTCGTATGATCATATATGTATATTAAAAGAACCCCTAAGCCTTGGAATAACAACCCGTAAAAGTTGCCACCAAGATGCTACAGACGCCGTAACAAAGTGATTAATTAAGCATCTTAAATTAACACAGATGCAAATTATGTCGAGATGAACGCTCTGCCTTGAAAATGAATGATTAAGCAATTCTATTAGACTGAAAACATCCGGTGTTGGAGATACTGATCTTCACTTGGTTAAGAGGAAAGCGGTATAATGTGATACACATATTAACATAATTTATTACATAAATGTTTCATATGATACTTTCTTTCGCAATAAGATAAAATAATTAATCCATTCAAGTCAGAGGAAATGACAAAGGAATTAGCTGTAATATCTTTTGGGCGATCTAATCACTACCTTACCTATCATCGAGATTTCATATGATCACTACCATAACCTGTTAAGGTGCCCATGGAAACTCATATGTGTTATCCTCAAAGGTATTTTAGACTAAAACGATGATTGTGTAGTATATAATATTTACAAGCACTTCACCATTAAACATATCAGTATCAAATATTCATATTTACAAGTTCTTCATGCAAACCTGTATCAACTATTCCTATACATGTATGTACATTACCCAGTTTAGTTGATGCGCAAAACATTTTCCAGGGGCCACGGTGAGCAGGATATTGGCGATGCATCTCGCGCTCACGGGCCAAATGCAATGCAGTTACCGAAATCTCCGGCAAGCGGATTGAATACGTTCCCTCAACTTTAAATTCATGAGAATATTTTCTACAATATCCAACGAAAGCTAGCAGACGAGTCAACTGCGACTTGTTTGAACGTAACTTGTTCGAGTATTTTTCTCTACTTTATATTGGGGAAAACGTGGGGAGGAAACCTGTCTGTTTTGTGGTATAGGTAAATGTCAGAGTATATGTACAACAATATGTAACAGTAACAAAAGTTGTTGATCGGTTCCAGAATGTGCGAAATGCAATGATTAACACATTGCAATTGTACGCATGGTAATGCAAAACCTTGACTTACGGAACTAGAGATAATATATTGCAATTGTAACTTTGATCATAACTTAGAGTTATAGTTATAGCGATATGAAATATTATTATAACATAACCTTTCTATTGCCCTTTGGTCTCTTTTCCCTGCGATAAAAAGCAACAATTCCCCAATCTCTTGACATCACACCTCGCAATATCGCGATGCACAGCCACGTAGCATAGCCACGTAGATTCGTAGCACAAACCGGAGGCCGCGAAGGAATTCTGGGTATTAGACAGCTGCGTCACGTGTGGCTGCATAGCTGAGGCATACCTCTGTGCGGTGGAACAATGGGATGCCTCACAGCCTTATTTGAAATGCTTCAAGCTCATACGAGGTGCTGGCTGTGGGTGGGTAATCGAGTATTCTTTGCTTTGTGTGGTGAGATTTTGGTACTTGTGTTGCTAGAATAGGTTTTGTCTAGACTTAAATTTGTTAAAACAATTTTGTATGTCGTTATTATTAGATATATGGCAAACTTGCATAGTATGATCTTTATGACCAGTTAATCCATCTTGATTAACTAGAGAACGGGATGTTAAACGTATAATAGAATAATAAATAGATTATGAAACACTTTCTTTGCTTTGCGAGAGCCTTGTTTTACGTAGTGCGAGTTGGTGATTGAGTGACGAGGGCTATTGACAATAACCTTATAACCTTGGGAATTGTAAAGAATGGTTCCTTACAGTCTCTTTGGGTTTAAAATACTGTCAATATGAAGTTAAATCATCCCACATAAGTCTATAACCCTCTTCACTTCAAACAATACGTTGGGCTAGCAACTACGGAAACAATTTGACTGAATCCAAAGCCTCACTGAATGAGTTTTGACAAGTTTCATAACATTTGGAGTTTGAATAACTTTGCTACCAGCGAATGGCGGAACGAGGGAACTATATTCACAATACATTATTTACATTTTTCACAATTGTTAGGTTGTTATCTTATCGAATAATATAGCTTAGTGTAATATCGGTAAATTTTCGTAACATCAGTTATTTGTAATATTGTGTTAAAGACATTGCTTAGATATTAGTATATCTATTTTTATTGTTATTACATAGATACACATAACACCAGTCGTTCTTTGGAGGCAGTAGTTAGGCAGAAATCATGTATCACGATTTTCCCTGTCATAGGGACTACTAACGTCTCTACCTCCTTTTCAGTAAGTTGTCTATTTAATTGCTATTGTCATTGTAATAATGCTACATAAATTAAATATAAATATAGCTGTTGAGCGATACGCTAGGAATCTGTCACCAATGTTCCATATAACATCATAACCTCAACATTCATGCTTATATGGTCTTGGAGATATTATGGCCTCCAAAGTTCTGTCCACCCCGAAAGGGATTAGAAGACATGAATGAATATGCATGTATCGATACAAAAGAACCTTGGTCTATAATCTATCCCTTTCTATAGTTTTCTCTAAATATTCTTATCTCGTCCTGTATTCCCAAATACATGGACTTCCGAAGTTCAACATATTTCACGTGGATCTCAATAGAACATAAATTGCATCGCAACTCAACCGTGAAAAGTATTATGGGGCGCTGTCAATATTCGAAAATGGAATGCAATGGGAGATTTTTATTGTTTGATGTTATATAAAACATGACCTCGTGATACATATGCAGAGCAACTGTTTGACCCCCATCAAAATGAAATGTGATTTAATAAGTCATTCAAGTGACATAGCATATTTTTTGTATACATACGAATCAATGAAAGCAACATCTTTAATGTCTGCACGTAGGAAATATCATTTAATGTGACATTATTAATAAAATAATGAAAATTACTTTATATTAATTATTTACTTATTATGGTCATTCAAGCCTCTAACAACACCTATGAAGATTATAGCAATGACTCTTACGTTTTTCAATACATTACATTAACATTTAAAATATTTCTGTACATATCTGAGGCACGTATTGATATTGTGAATCCTACGTGAGACAGATCTTTGAATAGCGAAACGGGCTAAGCACGTCAATGTAAACTTCAGACACCTATATAAGTCCCGTGCTAGTCTGAACGTATATAATGCTAATTAGTTACCTTTCTTACCGGTATATCGTGAAAGATGAGGATAAATGGAAGCTCTTGTTAGCAATAGGTATAAACTAATTTACAGTTACTTAGCTGTTACCAATACATCTTTTATCGTGCCATCACAACCCCGATAGGGATATTTAAGTAAATACGGAAATATAAGGTGTCTGAGGCTCTATCCACCCCAAAACAGAATAAAGTATGTCACACCTCACCAAACTCAACACATCTTCTATTTTTACACGGGGACAAAGAATTATAAAATGTAAACCTTGAATTGTTATAATCAAATTATCATAAAGAATTTATTTGCTATTTAAATAGATAGATGCCGTAGGTAAGCGTTTTAAAAACCAAATTACTTGTGTCATAATGTGGGTTTATATAAGATTTTTATTACTATGAACCACTCTATAACTAAAAATCAATTTTCGACATAACTACAATATTTTTAAGGAATGACATTTTGGTCATTAGAAACGGGAACATCACATCAGTCTTCAAATTAATAAATAAACGTTTCTCGACTTTTATATAAGGTGGGGTATTCAGAGGATTGAGAGTCTATCACAAAATATATTTTAAATTGTTTATTTTACTTTATTTTGAAACGATGAAATACATACTCATAGAATAACAAAGGTTATAATTTATAATAATATCAGTTTTGTATGCAAGCTACCATATTAACAGGGGCTTTGAGTATTGAGTGTCCTTCACATTGACGACGATGGTCCCTTAAGTATTTGATAACACTAAAAGGGTTCACGGTCGTAAAGTATAATTCGAATTTTTATATACCAAACGCCCAAATTTATTGCGTCGTACTATATGCGTATAATGATGTCCTTATTTATATACTTAATGTAATATTGTATCCCCTTCCACGCTGCTTACCCTTGAACTTATTTTATAGATATACGTAGTATCTCTATCTCCTAGGTCACTATTAAGAATAATAATTGAAGTTTTAACCATCATGTGGAACATCGGTGACAGGTTGCTAGCTAAACGTCCAATAGATTCCATTTAATTCTGTATCCTTGTATAACCCTTAGTCGCCTCTCATGACATGCCGGGATGAAAGGCAGCTAGTTGGCATTCTTATTTCGTCCCAGGCACGGGATATTTATAGTATAATCATAAGAACCGTGAACTCTGCTTACCTTTTCAAAAAGTCATACGTATACATACATAGTGTCATACATGATATTGAGGTACCAGGCGCTCATATTTATCGCAGAGGCGCAGTGAGACTTAAACGCTGGGAATTGCAGCCATCAGTTAAGGCTCACCTGCATGCGGCGTTCATAAAAATTCAATGGCTCGGCTGCGGGGCCGCGCATCTGGGGTCACTGCCCCACTTTTCCACTTCATAATACATTCGTATGCATCCTTCTTGTATCTGGGAGAACTATGGAATAAGCTAGATGTGTCTGTCTATGAAATTATATGTTCAAAATGTATGTAGCCAGATGTTTTCTTCACATGGTTGAAATGGGTCGGTATCAGCCAATACCAATGTCAGTCTTTCACTAACATTTTATATGAATCCTAACACTATACCAAAACATAGGCTAAATATAGTCGAGGAGATATTTAGTTCTCAAGCCTTGGTTTACTCAATAATGTAAGTATATGTTAGAACAGTAAGTAGTCATGATGATGACTTTAAGTCATGTGATAAAAATTAATATTGATATTAGTGACTAGACCAGTTACCTTTTAAACCATTTCGAATCAAGGCTGGTCATATATTTAAATACCATTCCGAGTCACAAATAAAGGCGACGCCATCTATGTTCTACAGCATTGAAACAGCGAAGGGCGGGCGGCGGCTCTTAACAAAACAATTGGCTCAATTTAGAAACTTTTGATAAAAGGCGAAACCCTTTTCTTCCTTGTTAGGAGTTTTTGTTCAACTCACTTGTTCTGAGTTGTCGGCGGGATCTCGCTTATTGTTGTACTATTATTGTGCTTTGTTTAGTTCGTGTGATTAATTTCTTTTGTACTGAACATTACATGCATGTTCGTCGCGTTATTTTCCCTTATGTAAAGAGTTCACGACTACTTAATGGTTTGGATGGTCATAAACTTATCTAGGTAGGATTTTAAACCATTTTAAACTCACCTTAAGTTACGATACTTTTGATAAGTTACAAATAATGATTTTATCGTTATTAACATATACTAATATTGATGTATATAGGTAATGAAAGGTATATTTATAAACAATGTATTCTCTTACTTTTAGATAAACAAACTAAGTGTTTACATCAATTTATCTCGATTCTACTATACCACCTTAATTACTTCCACTCGAAGCTCACGAGCGTCATAATCTAAACCTTTCAGACAGACTCCTATCATTTGATATAAATGAAATCACATACGTATGTTAATGTCAATGTTAACCTCAAAAGTAATCTAAAATTGTTTGTCTAAATATATATATATATATATATATATATATATATATATATATATATATTAAATATAAAGAAAGACATAATTATCCTTTTAGCTCCACCTGAAATCGAACCCAAATCCAGCACAGCTTATAATATTAAGCAAGTTATCCTTTAGCACAATTACGCCGTCACCCGTGCCGTGATATTGCAGAGAGAAGCGGTCATCAAAAGAGACCTTCAACAAGCATTTCCATTCGAATAATTTGAGAATCATTTGCGGGCTTCGCGTGTGAACGATTCAATACACTTCAATCGGCCCGCACCGTGGCGTGTTTCCGTTCATGAAGATGACATAAATAGGTACACGTGGACTCCAATCACTTTCACGCGGATTAGTGTTGCTAATAATTAGACGGGTTTAAAGCTAAATTGGGATTGGAGAATACTTATCAAAAGAGATATGTGAGTGAGGCGGAAGAGATTTGTAATTATTACTCTAGGTAGTCGATGAAAAGGTAGTCGGTAATTTCGTTAAAATATAAACGCTTGTATATTATGTAGTAAATAATAATATCTTAATGGTTTATAGAAAAAGGTTTACCCTGCCTAAGCACCTTATCCATCAAGTAGTCAGCACCTAAAACAACAAAAGTTCAAAGACAATGATCAAAGTAGCATGTTAACCTTCTTTGAAGACTAAGTTAGGCGCCATCCAAATATGCTCCAAGTTATCCCTTGGTTTGTTATACCTCTGAATATGTTCACTTGCGGGTCAGAAGGCTTTAAGTTCGGAACCTAGTGAACCCGATGTAATTCTAACATCCCACTAAGATAAGGCTCGCCTCAAACTTCGCCAAGGTTAATCCGTGGGAGTGGCAGAGGCCACCGCGGATTAGCTGGCCTTTCTCTTGAATAACTTCTAATAGTGCTCGTGTTATAACTAGTTCTTCTGAAGGATTCTTAAGAGGAAACGTAAACGTAGAAAAATATGTAAAGGAAATGATCGTTTTATTTGGAGCCAAAGAGGAATGTATTGAAAAGTACGCGTAGGTACGTATAATGTATACATATATATGTAATGTATGTATGTAACAGTACTGTATGACTATTTCTACTAACAGTATAGACTGCCGGTAGTAATCATATATGTGAGTTTAACATAATATATCAAATATAGATGTACTACAGTCCTTCAACCCCTTTTGATGGATGAACAGAATTTTATGGGCAGAACCGGTCCGGTTATAGACTGCATTAATTACACGTGCTATACGATATACATACAAAACGATATCTCAAATTACTGTCATGTTTTAATAAACAAACTTGGTCGCACGAGTTTCCGAATCACTATGCATAACATATACTGGAGCGGAAGATCTCGATTGAATAACGATCAGCGGAAAATGTTATGTGGGAAAAACAGAAACGCAAACAAGGTTTTACTGTCAAGGTCTAATGTTATTCTATACATACATTCATATCACGCCCCTCTTTATAGACAGGGATAGGAAGAAATCAGGGATCTATGTTTTTTATATTTCTGAAATAATTTCATTTCACCCATTCATACATACACATCCTCATTCAATATAGCGATGGTAGTTTCTCCTAAAAGTCCAATTACAGTTTACAGTCCCTTTTTTTACATAATATGTAAACAAAAGCCCCGTTTAGTGTAAAATATTACTAGTACCGTACCATACGCCGTCTAGCTTTTTTTAAAATTCGTGTTAATAAGGGACGACTTAAAGACATATTTTATAATATTATAAGACATCGTTTATTCTTTTTTGTTGATGTTTAATAATACAGGTCATTGTTTATTTTCTATCATTAAAATAAACTGTATACCGCGTGATGGTTGATAGACTAATTCATTATGATCCCACGCCCCATCGAATGAATGGACGTGGGTGTATGTATCCTATGGATATGAAATAGGGAAAACATGGAGATCAAAGATCATTGCCCACTCAGCGCTTCATGGGACGCAATAATATTCTTTATTTGGATATGTTTTTTTATTAGTACATGATACTATGTGTTACTACCTATTAATCTCTTGAAAATATCATTTAAGTATCAACTAGATTTAAGTGTATTATTTGTGAAGTTGTTTTATTTTATATTAGTAGATACTTAATTGTGTTGTGATTAATTAAATTGAATGGTAACTAAATGAAACACCTAAAATTGAATGATATAATCGATAATAATTATCAATTAATCAAGATTAATCTAAATCCACAAATCCCTAGCCCAGTTTATCTCTGCATTCCACTGTATGAGTATACACAAAAAATGTAAATCACATTCGCATAAAAGGTTAGCACAGACACATTAGCCGACGCTGTCAAACAAATCCAATTGCTATTTATTTACTTTTGTATATTTGCGAACTGGATTCAGGCATATTCAATGTTGATGTTTGTTTGCGACGGCCATTTTGATTTCATATTTGATCTAATGATAAACAAAATTGTTTACGAAATACGAAATGTAAAAGACTGTATGTAATTTTCAAATAGCAATTTAGGGATGAAATATACAGTCAATAATGGTTACGTAGGAGTTATGCATACCCTAGCTTTACTCTCGGATATTAAAATTCCCTTTCGTGTTAGATAAAACCTTAAAAACACTTTTCCCATCACTTTTAGAATTAGTATTTGGAAGGAAATGGAATTATAATAGAATGTTATAATGCCATTTCTCAACACAACAACAGCTTCTGTTGACAAATGAATATAAAAAGTTTACCCTACCTTAAAGTGTATATTACACGTATTATTTACCTTAAATCCATAAAATCCATTTATGCACAATGAACATTGTTATCTCGCTCCCACATGACCCGTGTAATTATTATCTACGAGTTCGGAGTTTTCATGAAAGTACGTCGAAATATGGAACACGGCTCACTCAGCACTTGTGCGTTTTATGGCAAACACAACGGTGTATTAGTATAGATGTGTCTTTAATATAAAGTAGGTAGGTACAAATAAACCATTTTAAGGAACCATTATATAGGTTATATAGGTAAGTACTAAAGATAACCTTCAAACTCATTCAATAAAAGAAGGACCACTAATTGCTTGTGTAACTGGTAATAGGGGACTGTACTTCCAAATTACATATTTGTGACATCACTTCACTTCACCATCACTACATAGTATAAAACAAAGTCGCGTTCTCTGTCCCTATGTCCCTTTGTATGCTTAAATCTTTGAAACTACGCAACGGATTTTGTTGCTGTTTTTTTTAATAGATAGAATGATTCAAGAGGAAGGTTTATTTGTATAATAACATCCATTAAATAGTGGAAAAGGCTATATATTTTATTCCCGTGCGAAGCCTGAGCGGGTCGCTAGTACAATACAAATGATTAATGATGATTACGTGCGTTTCACTCTGTCATCGCTTACAGGGTATAAGCGTAAGTATCTGCATGCTTACATATTTTTTTTAACCCAACAATAAATAATCAGTAATCACGACAAAGTACTCACAGTTATTGCAGTTAGAAATGGTCCTATCTATGAATGAGCGCGTTGCTTTTAGCTTATCTTTCCGCGCCACAGCGAATGGGCACACAAAAGTGAAAATTCACATGCCTACAAAAGTGGAGCAAACATACAAATTAACCGGATGTGACATATGATTGGAATTGATATTTGTTTACCTGCCACATTCAATTTGTTTATGCAAAACATTGAGCTTTGAGAGCATTCATATGTGCTGATTATTACATAATCGCAGTTAATGGTAGTAAGTACCAAGTGAGAATATTTTACAGACATTCGGTAAATACGTTTTAGCTCTGTAGGTTTATACGAACGATTTCTCATGTCACATTGAGTTCGGAACACAAACATAGGTTGTTATTATTACAAAGTAGCCGCCGATTCAAAGGTTGCTAGTCTGACTTGCTGGTTTCATTTCAATGTAGTCTATCGAATATCTGGTTTCATCTATATTAGTCACAGAGCGAGACTGTTCAATGCTTAGGGTATAGTCTGGCTTTATATTGGAATTTGTCAGTCGGCCATCTAATAATAGCCAACATTACCTAAAAGCCCCAAGTTACCCCTTATCACCATAATACAATTCTATTCAGTTACCTTTTTTGTCTTGTGGTTCTCGAATATATGGACATGTTTTTTGATTAGAAAAACCTGATCGATAGATTTTATTAATATAGTAAATAATAATATTCATCCATAACAGAATAGCAGTAATCTGAAGTGCTCTCTAATTCAAACCATGTTACTATATTCAATTAAACTTAGCAACGCCATTAAATTGTTGTATCTACATAATAATGTATCCATTTCAATCGCACATGCGCTCGGCTCGGCTTGTTAAGAACTTTGGATCCGTTTTTAATTAAAGCGTTTGTGCGAAAGTCTTCTCTCCATACAGTACATGTTGCTGAGTGTCAATTAATCTTCGAGCTCGTTAGTCGGGATAAAACGGGGTTATTTGTTCTGCGGGGTATGCGTCGCTCTTCACACTCATGTTTGGATGCTGTTTGAATAATGTTACTGAGATAATTCTTGTTTCACCGCAGATAATTATATATGCGAGCGTGTCGGCGCGGAAAACGGGCGGAAAATATACCGTTTTCGAGATGTGTTAGTGGGTAACTAATTGTAAGTTGTTATTGTATACTCTAAACATGTGTGGATAAATGTTAGTAGTACCTTCGTAGTATGTGTGTGTCCAGGAAACTTTGGCTCTAGCTTTCGCCAGCTTTTTATGTTAAGGCTTACGTAGAAACTACCAACCCTAAACTCCTTTGAAATCTCGCGATTACGATCAGAAATTACGAAATCAAATAATAAAAAATAAGTATTTCAAAAGTTGCAAAACAGTATTTTTCAGTTTTTAATACATCTTTCTATACTGCACTAATTTGTTTATCCGCCACTAAATCTGTCTTTGATAAACAGAAGCCTCGCAGTTTTGCGATACAGAAAACTTCTTTGAAAGAGCCACTCAAAGCAAGAAAATTGTGTCACTTTTACAAAGAAAAATGGACTCATTATTTCGCTCGGAGCAAAGTTTTACACAAAATGCTTCTCAGGAGCAATTTGACAAACAGCTTCTTTTCTGAGACTTTGACTCGACAATAACTCGCTTCGGGCTTCGTTACAACGCGGCCCCCGCCGGAGTGAATAGGAACTGGCCACTAATTAATAAATATAAGGCTTACTGCAGAAACCCATCTACTATGATGGAAGACAATAAGCATCATTCCTAGAAGTGTGATCGAGCGTTCTTAAATAAGGAATAAAGTGTAAATATGCGATATTACATTTCAGCGAATTTCTACCAAAATTTTTATTTAACGAATTACATAAAAATCGAATTATCATAAGCTTCAAACTGATTAAACACAATTAGACTGATACATATTTCAAGAAATAGCTTAAAAATAATTGCAGTCACTCTCGGTTTGAAAATCTTATATCCAGAGGCTTAGAATTGCTTTAAATATAGCATTATAAAGATAAATTTCAAACCTTAATAATAATAATAATAATCCTTTATTGAAAACTCCACAATACGTTAAATGACACAATAAACGAACAATCATACAATAAAAAATTAAATAATAAAAATGTTATAGAGATCCCGCCACATAAGGTGGCAGTAGCCAAACTTGGAACTAAATTTGACGTTACCGCCATTGCGTGTTATTTTGTATGAAAGGTAAATTTAGTATTACCAGCGTTGTGTTTTTTGCCCACTCTTTGTAATTTTTATGTTTGTTAAGGGTGATTATAATAAATTGATTTCCGGAGTTTCTTGTTAGTTCTTCTCCAAGCTAGGGTCTCCGCTGATCTAACCTCGGTAAAAAATATGTAAAGACAATGCTCAGTGCCATGTTTGAAATAATAGTTTTAAGAGATTCGCGATTTATACTCATGATATAAGATATAAGGGTGTGTATAAGATTATTTGCAGCTGTGGGAAATCCTACGTCGAACACACTAAACGGTCTATTGCGGACAGAGTGAAGGAACACATAATATATGTAATATATAATAAGAAGGATAAGTCCCGTTAATTATTAATCATGTTTGAAATAGTTTAATAAACATATTTCGACTTTGATATATTAATTTGTTTTATTTGAGTTTATAGCTCTGCAACCAAAGACCGTTACAAATGAAACCTATAATGTATCGAGCCGTATGGCACAGTGAGTGCTAGTTTTGGCGTGTTTACTGGTAACACTGAATTACGCGACTGTGGCGACGCCTCCAACTGCCACCTTATGTGGCGGGATCTCTACAAGACTAAGTTATTATATTAAAATTACCAATCAGAATTAAATGTCAGTCAATTATTAGTGTGTGCCGTGGAGATCCCAAATGGCGTCCAGCTCGGCGGGAATCTACGGAGCGCGGGCTCAGTAAATCCGCCGATTTTCAGCTGGCGGCTCACAGAGGGTAGTATAGTAGGGTATTATAAAATAATGCATACATAAAATCAAAAATATAACGGTGAGTAAAATGTGAAGTGAATTACGTGTACATAAACTATTATTAAAACTATAAATACAAGTGAGTGTAACGGACGTGTGCAATGTTAATGTACTTAAATTAAGGTTGCTTTACGACGACTTTCATTACGGAGCCTCCTTTTGTAAGGACAATAATAATCGTTTAAAGTGATCTTTAAAAGTGTGTGTGCTCTTCAATTGTCGCAAAGGAGGTGGAATGTTGTTCCAGCACTTAGTTGCTGCGTAATGAAACCCGCCCTCAAACGCAGCCGAGTGGTGCTTATTTAGCTCCAGAGGCGCCCTAGCAAGTCGGTCCCTGCCAGAGCGACCACCTCGTGTGAACTTCAACCTCTCATACAGGTATGGGGGATCTTGGTACTTAATTACACTGTGAGTAAGGCATGCAAGGTGCAACTGACGTCGAGACCCCATTCTCAATAAGTTAGCCCTATTGAGATACGGAGTGACGCGCCCACGACGCGGTACACTAAAGCAATACCGGCAACATGCATTTTGCACCCTCTGCACCGCTCCCGCCAAACTAGCACTGATACGAGGCCCGTAGACCACGTCTCCGTAGCCAAGCCTTGATAACACGAGGGCGTCACATACGGCCACCCGTGACCTTTCAGATAGGACATCACGCACACTGTACAATGCCTTAAGGCGGAAAAAACAACCCGATATGGTTTTTTGTACATGCGATCTAAAACTTAACCGCTCATCAAAGATAATCCCCAAATTCCTAGCCTCAATAACACGCTCAAGGGCATCACCTCCAATCATGACAACTGGATTGAGTTCCTTCATAACATCTAGATGTAGCCGTCTGCCCAGCAGCAAGAATTTAGATTTAGAAGAGTTCAAAACGAGAGCATTACGGTCAGACCATTCCCGAATTCTCAACAAGTCATCATTCAGACGAGACACGTGCAAGGCAATCTCCCCCGGAGGAGCAGAAATGTAAAGTTGTACATCGTCTGCGTACAGGTGATATCGGCAGTTTTGAATTTCATGGTGTAAGTCTGCAGTATATATAATAAATAACAGAGGCCCAAGAATAGATCCTTGTGGAACTCCGCGACTCAAATCGCCTGGCTGGGAGAAAATAGTGGAACCATCGTTTTTAGTCAATTTAACTATTTGTTTCCTGTCACTGAGGTAAGAGGCAAACCATTTCAGCGATGCAGAGCCAAGACCATAGTATTGGAGCTTGGAAAGTAATAAATTTAAATTTAGGCAGTCAAATGCACGCGAATAATCCAATAATGTCAGTATTGTACCCAATCCCCTGTCCTGGTCCGTCAAAATGTCATCAGTTACCTTGAGTAAAGATGTGATCGTTCCCCGCCCCTTCCTAAATCCAGATTGATATTTAGAGAGAATTCCCTCGTAATTTATGAAAGATGACAGTTGTGAATAAATTATTTTTTCCAACACTTTGGATAGAAACGGCAATATGCTAATGGGTCTAAGATCCTTCAGTGCTGACGCATTATCATGCTTGGGTATAGGAGTCACCAGAGCATGCTTCCACCGCCGCGGCACCCTCCCATGAGAAATGGACTCATTTATCATGTGAGTAATACTGGATAATGTCCGCGGCAATGTGCACAGTACCATATCCCTACTAATGTCATCAACCCCCGAAGCGTTAGATTTAATGGACATGATGGCTTTCAATACTGTGTCCTCCGATACCTCATGTAAGTGCAACCTATTATTGCTGAAGCGAGCGTTTTTAAATTTAGTAATTTCAGTAACTGGATCTTTATCTGAACCCGGGATATTGAGGAAATGATCATTAATTGTATCTGCATTATTAAAACTTTCAAAAACAGAAGTAACTTCTTGCTTCATTGCAAGGCTGGTTTTGATGTTTTGCCAAAAGGTTTTACTGTTCTTTGTGACATGTCTGTTGACAAAATCGTTAAAATACGCTCGTTTTTCACTTTTTACACTTTTAGCTACTAATTTTTTCAGTTCCAACCAATACAATTTATGTGCGTTTCTATGACTTCTTTTGAATTTGTTGAATGCTTTGTTACGTAACGATATCATCAATCTAATGTTATCTGTTAACCAGGGGGGAGAACGATCGCTTCTTACCTTGGCTATTCTGAGAGGTGCATGAGTGTCAAATAGAATTTGCATACAATGTTCATAATAATTAAGCATGTCGTCAATATCTGTTAATGTCAATAAATGTTCAAAGTCAATGTTAAATAAGTCAAAATTAAATAGTTCCATGTTCATATTTTTCAATGCTCGGTATTCTATAATTTTAGGAATGACCTTTGGTTTGGGTATATATACAGATAAATTAATCATTAGATGTCCATATGAGCCAGTAACATTATATAAACTAATATCCTTAACACGGGCATTCGTACACACTAGGTCAATCAAAGTCTCATTATTAGATGTCAAGTGCGTAGGCTCCGATACCACCTGCCTAAGACCCATGTTATTAAGAAAAATTGACATTTTTATTGTATCTGACGTCTTTAATTGAAAATTTATGTTAAAGTCTCCCAACAGCACAATATAGTCATAACAACCAAATGAGGTGATAGCCTCTGTGAGAGATTCAATGCAAATGTCAACGCCTACCCAGTTTGGTCGATAAGCCAACCCGATGAGCACTCGTTGGCCATGCGCCTTGGTTGTAAGCCACATCTGTTCCAGACCCTGACTCACGTGCGTCAAACGACGGACACAAAAGTCATCCCTAACATAATAGGCCAGACCACCACCACGACCCCCCTTCATAGTTTTAGGCCTAGGCTGGCTGATCAGGCGATATCCCGGCACCATTGGAGCCGTCGCGTTTCGCCCAGATAGCCAGGTTTCACATATGCCCACTACATCGCTCTGGTGCAAAGTCATTGCCGCAGTAAAATTGTCATGACCCGTATTCAATGACCCTGCATTATATAAACCAAACTGAATTAATTCATTTTTTGCAGTCATTATCACACATAAACTAAATTCCCGCAACTAATATCCCAGTTAAAACAACGAGCTAATAAAAATTCTAATAATCGAATTAAAAATAAATTGATATTCAATTTATAATGTTCACATCCCTTTAATAGTAGGTTCACGTCAAAGCTAATGTCAATATAAGAAAAATTGATGTCATTAAAATACGAATTGTAATTGAGGGTAGTGTAAAATAATTGTGAAGTGTTATTGTGTTGAATGATTATACCATATTGAAACAATAAAATTATACTTAAATAAATGGTTAGTAATATTATTATAAATGAATTAGTCACTCTGATTGAGCATTTTAGGACCATCACAGCAACCACCACGCACAGGACATTAAGAAAATCAATGTGAGTACATTTATACAAGTAAATAATAATTATATAACTTATTAATACGGCATTAAAATTACATTTGATTCTATTTATTTTCAGAGCCAACGTGGAGACACCCAAAAACCCTCAGCAAATCACCTTCGTTACGTACCCGAAGCCGAGGCGAGTCATCCGCACGCTCACGGACGAAGATCTTCCCATCACGGGTCCAGACAAATCGGAAGCCAAGCTTGGAGCCCAGCTCCCGCGCCCGTCGGAACAGTTGGCGATTGTGATGGGTCAATCGCTCGTTCACGTAAAACTTACGGGGACTGCCAGGGAGATCGAAGCCCTCCGTCGTTGCACCGCGTCGCACCCTGGCCTGCTGGAGCAACTGGTCCCGGACAGCACGGCGCGCCAGCCTCACCACGATAACCCGAGGTTGCGCGGAAGCACTGGTGTTTCGGACCACACGGCCGACACGTGACACGTGTGCCACGTCCTGTTCATGAAGCTCCACCCCCAGCTTCGTTCCAACCGCCCTCACTATGTGCTGGAGCCTTTCAACCTTTTCCTCCGGGATGCCAGTAATTTCCAGCTCATCCAGAAGAAGCTCCTGGTCGCGGTCATTGAGATCCAGCTTCAGCTCATCAACCGAGCGCATCAACGCCTGGACCTTGGTGGGCGTCACCTCCTCACTCTTCCGCTGCTCCAGATCTGCAACCCTATCAGTGAGCCGACTGATGCGATCGTCGCAGGCATCAAGGCGATCCATGACCGCAGACACAGCCGCAGTGAAAGCGCCGATCTCCTGCCTCATGGCTCTGATTTCGGCGCGAAACAGGCGCATCTCCTCTGCCATCGTACCACACTCAGCGGCGCTATCATCGGTACGACTTGCCGGCACCTTGGAGACACGATCCGGACTGGAGAGAGCGCCACCACGGCGCAAGGACACGGAGTCAGGAGCTGTTCGGATCGGCGTGTCGGTGTTGTCACCCCTGGGCACCTTGCTGCGGCACAGAACGCACTCCCAGCCAGCCTTCAGCTCCCGGCTCATCTCGCGGAAGCGCTTCAAGGTGACGTTGGCGCATTCCAAGTCGAACCGCTCCTTGCAGAGACGACACGCCAGGTACTGCCGGTCCTGGATGAGCTTGGGGCAACCAGAACACTTGAAGCCGGCCGCAGAAGACATTCCGAGTATTGTATTTAGTGGTAGTGCCAAAAAAGTGGAGTGAAAATTTGAATTACAACGTACGTTGAGCGAGCTTAAGGCTTATCTGTCGTTTCTCAAAGTGATCGTGAGTGCCCAATTTCCGGAAATCCAGGTATAGTAGTATATACACGCAAATACACCACAAGAACTTAAAAATTATAAACAATTACGATTAAAAACTATTTTTGAATATAAGAGCGATTTTAAATGCAACATTCACTTTTGAAAGCTAAGTACCCTTTGTCACCTATAAAAGTCCTTACAATATCAAACAAGAAATTTCTTAGAAACCCCATCTTAAATACCAAAAGTTTGACAAGCATTTCCTATTCCCTTGTTTTGCCTATCTACGAATGCATGCAACTACTTTCCATTCGTCTTCGCAGCAGAACAAAAGCAACCAACGCCTATAAAGCGAGTGTAATTTATCGGTCGTTTCCCGCCCGCCCAGATTGTTTTATAGAGGGCAGTTTTTTCACTTACCTCTATTTACGAGGACATTGCGCCAATTAAAACGTTGCCATGCTGCTGTAAAAGGCTTTGTTTTTCACTCGTACAGCCTCGCTAAGCCAGTCACGGGGAACAATTAAAATTGCCTTTGCTCTGCATGCTATATGTCAATAATGACATAGCGCACATTATCGGTGAGGGATAACATCGTAAAAATAACTTCGGATAAGAATATCTTGACCTCCTATTTTCTTCCAGGGATTATAACATATGCATTAAGTTTGTAGTAAAAGGGTGACTAAATACCGTAACATTGTCACTGCGTCGTGATGTAGGCATACATAACTTACGTTCCCACAAATAGTGAGTGAGTAGCTAAGGTGACAGTAGACGATTTTCAAAGCATTATGGAAATTCATCTAAATGCTCTGGTAGTTTAAATATATCTATACTAATAGTAATTTAAATATACATAAAATATTACAATTACAGTTTTTATACATATACATTCACGTCCTTTTATCACTCTTGGGATGGACGGAACCTCGATCTCTAAGGCCACTTATCAGCATGAATATTGGGGTTGCGATGTCATAATGGATCATTTGGTGACAGGTTGATAGCTCATCCACCCTCAGTCACCTCCTATGTCATGCCCATTGAAAAGGCAGCTAGTTAGCATTCTTTTTCGTCCCATACTAGCACAGGGCAGTTTTCATAAGTACTGTAACATATTGTTCACCAAATATCAGATGGCTTTACAGATATCAGAATTATGTAGGCGTGTAGGGCCTAAGTGTCGACCCACCGTAACAGTGGTCGTTAACTGGAAGCGTTTCGCCAACAATAACTATCAGCCTTAAGCTCAACTGTTTGACTTAATTTTACCCCTCTACACTTATGTTAGTCAAACTTAAATCTGGATTCGAGTCCACTGAGTGGAATGAGTCATTAAAACTGTTTGCGTTGGGCGCCAAACGTATACTTATGGCGATTAAATACTAGTGGCGGATTTGGATAATTGGGAATGGGCTTTAGGACAGCTAGTGGTTGTATGATAATATTTGTGGTAATTTAAATAAACTATTATGAAAAAATCTCAGTTTTTTTTCAGTTACGGTGGTAAAGCATGACGAATCAAGATAAAAATTATTTTGTAATTTTTATACTGCCAAGAAGCCTGATCAACCTCCAATTATTTTTCACAGTTTTTTTATAGTAAATTGTAAATAAATGAAAAATACACATAAATGTCATTTGTTTATTTAATTTCGAAATAATATAGTAAATGGTCAGTCGTCCATGGTGCGTCAACAAAGTCAGCAGCTCAGTGAAAGTTGAAAATATAAATAATTATTTTCGGTTGAATATTTAGTCAGTTGTGATGCCAAATTGGCTAAATATGTTTGCTTTGGGATTTTATTTGGATCCTCAACTGGAACGAACCGAAGAACAAGGAAGAGAAGAATTGGAGCTTCGATTTCGTTTTTCTTCGGTTGTAGCGGCTGGCGGCGTTGGTGTAACCATGGCGATGGAAAAACAATAAGTTCAAACGCCGTGGCATCAGTGTTTGTACTTCAGCGACATAACCTTAGTGGTGAATGGCTTAATAAAGAATAAAAAAAAACTGTAAATGGTGCGAGGCCACTGTGAGTTAGTACCCATCGTCGAGTACCGGTTTTGACTAGCCTGTTGGGTAGAAAGGTTTCCTCACGAAAGTTTTCGCAGACGTTTCACATATTTAAGAAACTCACTTTATTAATTTTAATCTCTACGCGCTTACGTTTGTACCACACCGTTAATGTTAGAGAAAGGCTCGCTTCCACAGCAAAAACTAAATGGAGTGAATGACATGGTTCCTCTTACGCTTAGGATAGTGGTGCGTTCGCACAAACAATGGCTTAATGTGGATTTCCAACGCCAACACATTTGGGGTGTGAATAAATAATAACACTTGTTTACATATACATACTTACTATATACATGAATAGTTTGTGTATTATTGTGTTAAAAGAAATTATTTTCTTCTCTGTTATGTAGTAAGGAATAATCAAAAGACTAGGGTTTTCACACGACCTTTGGAAATCATCAAATTAAAGATTATATTCATTATCAAAATTAGCACAGCGTGCATCTATGAATGATAAATTTTGATTATAATTTTATTGCATCATTATGTTCCAAATTGCATTGTATTTATTCTCGTAATGGGCTTTTATAGGTGTTCAAGTGTAAAATTAAATAATAATTGATATATATTGTGTAATTTTAGAATAGAATTATTGTAAATATGCGAGCAATAATATTATTATCACAGAGAGCACGTTTATTCCGTAGCAGATAGAAGCTTGATTGTTCATAAAATGAATATAGTTCATATTTTATGTAACGAATCCTATTTTTAATTATAGTTCACAATCAACTTTGATAGGCCATGTTACTGTCACAGAAATCAGAACCTTTTATATTTTTACTATTCCACGGAAAAAGTATAACTATCCACAATATAAAATTAATCATTAATCTATTTAGCATAAACAAATTAACTTATGTGCTTTTATTTATCCTGGATTGGACACATAATACTATCTATCGATTCTTTACCAATCTATAATAGTTGTGAAGCATAAATGTGGAAATTTGGTGACAGGTTGTAAGTCCATCTACATACTCGTAACCCAGTTTTTCAGTGGCGAGTTGTGCTAAAGTTCAGTTCAGCGACTTTTTAGGTCGATTGGTCGATTGATTACTATCGCAAAGCGATCACTCAAATGCTGTGCTCTGAGATAAAATATCATAAATATCACGTCCGATACAACTGACCGATATATGGCTGTTAAACCTTTATGGGTAGTCAGAGGCTTGTGAAAGTAAGGCCGTACTTTAGTTCATATTTGTTTACTTTTATCATATAGAGTATCCAGCGTAATGTAAGTGCGTATCTAAGATTCTGGATATAACTTATACAGATGATATACGAAAAACACATTTCTCAACAAGAATCGCCTACTCATAAGTAGAATTCTCTAAAGTCACAAGAAGTAAGTGTCGTGTAGTTATTTTTAAACACTCGCGGCTTATACTCATTTTATTTACTATGTGAGATCTTACAAGACTTCTCGCGACCACGGGCTATGCAACTGGGTCGAAACGTAGAGTAAAATAAAGGTATTTATATCTTTATTCATTTATCGTGAAACGATCCGGTCTCACATAGTAAATAAAATCAGTGTCGTGTATCATGCACTTATGACTATGAGAACCATACTCCCTAAATCACTTCTACAACCAGCCGGTAAGAAAAACAGCCTTTAATCATTATATCTACTTCCTAGCCTACAAAAAACATACCTATGTATATTGTAAATGGCGACATGGTTTACCTCCTGTCAAATTAAGTACTGACTATCTGATCAACAGGTGGGTTCGATTGGCCATAGAATTGCTACCTTCACAATTGCGGAGATGGACACCTGAAACTCTGACTACCTCGCAAGGGTTAATGACCGTGAACGCGTTTCTGTTTTGTCTATGTATATAATACTAGACTATGTTAACTTCCTAGAATCATGTCCTATTAACATACGTAACTATATGCCTACATAGTACTAGATAGTCAATAGTTCTACTTACAGTGGCGTACACATAAGCATTGAGGAGCGGTTTAAGAGATTAGCTTCTCGTCATGTTGCCTCCGTGGCTGAGTGTGTTGGAACAGGCTCAGCATTTGCATGGGACGAATTAAGGCCTATAGTTAGGCTAACACGTGCTGGTTTGGGATTTATACTGACGACAGATTCAGTAGAAGTAAAGAGGTTAGCACTAATGAAATAACAAAATGTACAAGTAACTATGTACGTGAGAAAATAGTCTAGAGTTATGTATGTACGAGAAAAAGTTTACATTTATGTGCAGGTTATTTGAATAAGCGCTGTTGGATAGAGTTGCAGTTGTAGATAATTATAACCACAGAGTGTTTATAAAACGTAAATTGAAAATTGTTTACCGAACTGCGAAAAACTAGCGTTCAAAATTATGTTTTTATCTATGAAAAACTATGATTACTACATTGATTACTTTTCCCGATTCTGACCAACCAGCTTCACTTCTTTGGCATCTATATACTCACACTAGATGAATAACTGTAGCTAACTATACAGCTATGTTTATGTATTACCGTCACCCTATCGTATTACCTTAAATCTCATACCCTCTAAAGGAAACCACGCTTGTCATCTATGTACTAACATTAGAACACATCACAGTAGTACTAAATTAGTAAACATCTCTTAATAGGAACCGGAAGCTGGCGTAATCACAGACAGGAAGTTGCCTCTGATTGGTGGCGAATTGATCATTGATTGCGTCTGGGGACTTGCGATTGTTGATTGATTTCGGAATTGTTTTGTTTCGGAGGCACATTAATTACCAATAAGAATATAGGTGCTATTGTATCCGTAATTGTTATTTGACGTGAATATATAGAAGGTATATTAAAAGCTATCATATACTACGTCGAATACTACGATGAGAGAAAACATCGTGAGGAAACCTAACCAGAACAGGACATAGTTAGTGCTTGTAAAAGTCACATTGAGTACTAAGTGTCTTGTCAACACGGCGGTTCGAGGTAGCCATAGGACTACTACCTCCGCGATTGCGGAGATGGATAACCTGAACCTCTGACTACCCTGCATTGGTTAATGGTGGTAAACGCGTTTTTCTTTTATTGTCATATACGTTGGTGTTATTCTCTCACTAGTTGCCTTTCTTTCCAAAAGTCGTAGGAGGACTAGGGGGCAATGTACTGTATTGGATTGCACATCAATGTCTTTATAACCTCGTCAGTTATGCTAAATGTAACTTAAATAAAATAAAATTGTTTTTATTCACACTAGACGCAGTAATACATATACACAAATAGAGAAAAGAATTAGTTAAAAAATAATTTACATTTATGGAACCAAGCGCACATGGCAATCCCGCGCAAGTGTGAATAGGATTTGTCTCAGCTAATGTTGATTGTATGAAATTCACACTGCCAACGCTAATATTCCGAACCCTTAAGTAAGTACCTAACTAAATAAAAAATAAATAAACTTAGGGATAATTCCGAGGCTCCATGTACTCGAAAAACCAGAGTATAAAACTGTATGTGCGTATAACAATATATGTAAGTTTCTGAAAGGGCATAGTTAAAATTAAACTACGTTTTCCCTTTCTTCTAATTTCCTTATTTAACAAAGTCATGTTCCTGTAGGCAACTGTAACAGGGGCTTGATGATAAGACAGAAATGGATGAAAAGAACTCGATCAGGAAAGCCACGGTGACGAGGCATGTGTTCGGCCACCCAATGACCAGTAAGGCGAATTAGCCTCTATGAATAAGGGCGGAAAGGGCAAGCTTCAAATGGTATGTTTGGATATGTGGAGGGTTGTTAGTAGAGCGATTAAAGTTTTTATATGTGTTTTGCGTAGAAGTTACTCTATGAAAATGTACGTGCATATTATATTTCTATTATATGTATTTTGAGCAGAGGTATAGAATATTAATTTGTATAATCGTAAAAAAATATTTAGATTATATGTAATTTGTTGTAAACTTCAATTGAATACTAAGTTTTCCTTAATACGCTTATAGTATAAAGAAAAACTAAGTACTAATACCTCGAGAAATTCTTCAAAAGCACCTTTTAAAGCAATTTATATTGTACCTTAAAATCTACATTACATTAAGTGACTGTACCTAACATACATGTAAAGCAAAATGGAAATAAATGGCTTCGTCATTTATATCCATAACTTTGCTTTTAGGCGAGCGTCTTGGCAAAACACGTAAATTCCTTACATTCAAATCATCTCCCATATTCAATGTACCATACTTCAGAGTGAGTGGGAAACTTCTTAAAAAGGAAAGTTCAATAAAATTATTTCCAATAATACGCGCGAAGCACGCCAGGGGGCGGCGCCTGTCATTCTGCGAAGTTCCGGAACAAAACCAATAAGAGTTAAGTTTCAAAGAGTTGTTAAAACCGTAGACTCATCGTGATTCTCTTTTCCTGCTCCGAGTTTCTTAATCCATTCTTGTTAACACCGGTTCGGTTTGTACGCCTAGCGTCAATCGATCGCAGCGCATTTAACATAAGCGGCAGTTTAGTCTTAGAAGTTGACGAAGACTTCAGTGACTTACAACTTGCAGAGAGATTTCGTCTATCGAAGTCCACAAAGTATAAATAAGTATCCCAAACCTAAACAAAGGTATTGTGTTAACATACAATCACATCATACCAAAGAGATGCGGAAAACCTGAAGCACGTAATACTTGTATTAACCTGTGTCCTATAAAATAGGACTTAACGTTATTAATTACTAGAATTCTTATATCTCACAAATGCCTAATGTCAAAGGCTCAAGATCCTCAGATTGAAAGTAACAAATCCAAATCAATTCCAACAAAAAATATTGTTGATTGATTGAGGCCATATTTTTGTTTATTTATGACATGTAAACACATTCCTGACATCAATATTTTGACCTTGTTTACAACATCGCCACCAAAGCCAATAGAAAATGTTCTTCTCGGTAAGAAGGGTTCACAAATAACTTATAAATATTAATGTGCTGTAGCCAACTCTAGCCGGCGAGACACTGAGCGTGTATGTCCTATATACCCTGTTCCCCATTTATTCAATGTTCGGAGAATAAGAGGCAATAACAGGGGTCTAGAATGACTGTCTTGATCTTTTTTATTACGAGAGATTTAAAAATTCATCAGCTCGTCTGGAAAAAGGTTTCGGGTCGCGACGGTGACGATGCAACTTAGTTAAATGTTTCTTAATATTTTATTTTTGTTGAGCGTGAAAGTAAAAGTGACAAAAGGTTTGAAAATAAAGGATATCGAACAGACCATGCTAAAAATACCCTTTAGATATTCGAAATCTATCAATCATTCAATGATCAATCTTTGTAGATGGTCAAGTTCTCTCTTGAAACCCACGCATTACCAATCATTCAGCATCCGATGTTACAAGTAATTCCATCTCATCAAGAAAATACACTTACTATTATTTATTATTATTAACTAGAATTAACCCAATGGCTAATAACATAAACAGTCTTTTAGAGATTAAGACCGATTACAATTCAATCAAATCTAGTACCCAAGTCGTTTAATTTATACAATTACGAGACAAAATAAAAAAGTACTTCAGTGATTGGTCATAAATATCCCAACATGACAAAGTGTCAGTTGTAACCTAACAAGGAAACAAAGAAGGGTCATTCCGATAGCCGATGCTAGGTCCCAACTTGTCTAATCAGACTTGTTCAGAACACGGTTGTGGCTCTTGATTTACGGCGTAATACTCCTAGTTTAACGACCAATTTATCACTTCCCAAGTCAATTATATTCCGAAATGGATTCACGGGACAGCGGTGGATGTGGGTTATAGTTTAAGGCTTTAATCAGGTGTTACTATTGTAGGTTTGAAGGAAAATAAGGTACTAAGAATGAATTGACTGAAAAAAGAATTTGGTGATAACTTGTGTATCTTTCACGTGTGTGTGTGTTGTGTTGTGTGCTGATCATCTAATGAATAATTGACATTCAATCTTTGCCAACTTTGGTATTTTAATTAATTAAAAATACAGACTTTTCTGATGTATTCGTAGACTTTTTACAGATATTATATGTGACCGTTACGTTGATTGTATAAGAGTAGATATCATTTCGTGCCTAATCCCTTTTTGTATTGTCGAGTTGAGTTTCTTTATGTAGTGTCGAAATAAAGTTTAGTCATTTATTTTTATACGTCAAGATTCTGAGTCTTGGAATCGCTTAAGATATGTTATATACTCATGCAACATTTACTATTTCACTTACATTTAGCAAATGGTATCCAGCAAGTAAATAAACTGGACAGGTTTTTTACCTTCATTATCTCTGAGATTGTTTAGAGGGAACTTTTATGATGCTAAGTAAAATCTCGTATAAATAAAAGTCACGTACAAATATGGGGTCAGGGTAAGCCAAAGGTTTCCCCGAGGTACTAAACGTAATACCTCTACTTAAGACAAATTATCCTGTTTGCTTGCCGACATAATCTCGCTATTTTTCTTAGAAGCACTCTGAATTATTACCCAGCCCAGAAAAAAGAGCTAGGGACCCGGGTTTTACTACTTTTTTATAATTATAGTCTGTCTACTCGAAATCTCAGGTTTACGTGGGACTAAATAAAAAATCTCCCAAGTATCATTTTGTAGAAAATTACTACGGGGAACCGACTGAAGAACTTTCTCTAAATAAACCTACAGATACATTTAAAATATGGATTCATAAAATGCATAAAATTATTTATTGTGTTCAATGAGTTCAATTACAATATTTTAGATAGATTTTCTTGGATTCTACCGTATGTGTATAATTCTATCAGATTCAGTACGCAGTGATTGAAAAATCTCAATTTATGGAATATATGTAACCTTGCATTTGCTTTTGGCAAACAACGAATAACCCAAATAAAATTAGACTTTGCATTGCGGAAATATATTACGTACTTCTACTATTAACATACGAAACTATAACAAACAATCGAGCCCAACTGTTTAGACAATTCAATTGTCAACCAAAGTTTACCCTGGCATACGTATAACTTTAATTACACACACAATAACCGTTTCGGCAGCGCTCAGCCAATTTGTCTTATAATCTCGGAGACACGGGAGCCCACTTACTCGACAGGGTAAATAGTTATTTAAGTAGACTAATAGAAGCTCCAGGGACGTCATTAGGGAGGCGTCGACTTGGCACGATTTGCGAGCGAAAATAAAACGTATTGTGATATGCTGGATCGGCGAGTTATTTGTCAATTCACCAACTTTTTATCGAGTCCAATGAGATGTTTAACGAGATTTATAGATGTTAAAGTAAAATGTTGAACTTGTGTCAAAGAGTCTTTTCTCTCAGCGTGTTGTAAGATGTCATCTTGGGAACCGAGATGAGATCAGATCTTAATGAAGATTCAATATTATTTATGTAACATACATATACAAAAATGAAATTGGACTTATTAAGCTTCATCAGATGCTGTCGGGACACCTGTGACAGAGCTTAGATACTTCTAATACTGAGAAAGCATCTTCAAAGATACAATTTGTAAATGTTATTTGATAAGTATGCATTAAATAGCGACTTTTTTGTCTTTTATCACGTTTACAAACAATTTTGTGTTCATTAGAATATTAAAAAATCACTGATAATATGTCATTTTGATTAATCAATCTTTAAATAGGAAACTTAAACAACATCTTTAACCTAAATAAGCAATATACTCAATATCACAACACCACCATGATTCTCTTAAAAGCAAGATTATTTGTTCGACACAGTTGGAGGAAAAACGGGCCCAAAAATATGATAAAACTGAAATACATGACAATGGGGGATGATGCAGCGATGTGCCAGCAAATATCCCTGTACAATAGTCCCCATGTAACGGAATGATTATCCTTGTACCCCCTATTGCTTGGATTACGAGGTTACTGCAGAAAAGGAAGTTGTGTATTACTGTTTAGAAAAAAACGAATAGTAAAGAGTATTTTATCATCATTCATCGGCATAATATGGTCAGAATTTGTCAGGATCAGTATCGATGCGGATCCGTGATCTTTGCCTACCCTTCTACAGGGAATCAGGTGTGATGTGTAAGTGCGTATTTTATCATTATTCGTGATATTTCCGTTCGCAAAAACCCGAAATATCAAAACATCATGCGACATACATATATGCAAGTTCATAACGCCGAAGTGGGTTAGAATATATGTAGTTCTATAAACTTAAGGAAGCAGTTAGTGCAAGTCTAGACTTCAAGTCAAAGTCTTCACTTGAAGTCCTAAGCCCATTACACGATATGTAAATGCTGAAATAAATGTAAGTGCCTATGACATAATTTTGTCAAAAATCTATTTATTGGCCCCGCACCCAATTATAACGTTTAAATTCAAATCATTATTTGCATAAAATGGAGTAGGAATTCATAACATGTAGCGCTAATGAGTCAATATGTATTTGTATCCATTTCACCATTTACATATTATGTTATGTTATTTTAGTAAATACAATAATTAGGCGGAAATATTATCATACCTACGCCTAACTTTCACTCTAGCATAGTATAATAGTATCGCGTAGTATATACACATACATAATATTCACACCTCTCAGTTCTTCAGTTCTTCTCAAGTCTCGGGAAAGGTACATTAAGAATATATGTACAATATACGGTGAGAGATAACATTGTGAGGAAACCTACCTGTTCTACGAGTGGTCAGTGCTTGGAAATGACAATGAGTACTATCTCGGGAGGCCCTTAATCCAGATGCACACCATATGAATCTAATCAACAGAATGCCTCGAGATGGCAATCAGAATTACTAACTCTGTAATTGCGGACATGGACATTCAAACCTCTGACTTTCCCGGAAGGGTTTGGTCGTGAAAGCGTTTGCATATCCATATTATGTATGTTATAATATTACAAGATAGGGATATTAGCATGACATATCACTCTGTTACATAAAGAGCATTCATATCCTTTGGCGAAGGCTAATGATGATGACGTCAGAGTTCAAGGTCTTTGGGCGAAACAAATCACTTCGCAGATAGGGGCGAAGAAAAATATTTGTAGTAAAACACGTTGTAAGCGTTATATACAGTTACGTGTTAATATGGAGCTTAGATTTTGTATATATCAATAAATATATGTATTTGCATGTAAATTTATATGATAGAAGTTGAGATCTCGGAGACACGATATATCTTCGAATGCACTTTTCAGTATGAAGGGTTTTGCTGCCTATCACTAAAAATATACTATATACCCCTAGTTCTTAAGTTATCTCTTGCAATATTCCAGTAAACATTCAAGTTGTAGTACAGGATCAGTTACAAGCTAAGTTTTTTAACGTTTTGGGACGGATAAACAAACATATTGAATTGAATTGCAACTTCGACAAATCCTGTATGATTGAAAGTGATTTTATTCATTCATTTATTCTCAGAGCAGAGCTGAGCCAGAGATCGGTCAAAAGACAAAGCAGGCGATAGAGAAATGAGGGTAGGCGTAAAAAACGAGCGCAACATACATCAGAGGCTGTATCGTACGAGATTTCTATTTTTCAATATGGCCGGGCGGGAAGGGTGCGACGTGTTATCTTAACATATTTTCCTAGATGTGTATACTGTTTTTGTCCTGGTCTATAAGTCACAAGGAATGAAGAGCTGGGACCTTAGTTCACTAATGCTTATTGCAAAATAACTATTGAATATTAGATCATTAATAGTGTGAAGTCAGTAGTGGATTAACAAACGTGACATATTTCGACATGCCATTTTTGACATTTGACTTTTTTGCCCATTTTAATGGTGAAATTTGACACTTATCGTCATCCACTACCAACTTCACACTATAACTTATCTGATACTGAACTTCGTTTGTGCTAAAACGCAGTAGTGGAACAAGGCCCCTGGCTTTTTGGGGAATGCGAATGATGCCTTGTTTTAATTAAATAGTTAAAGTGAATTTAAGGTTCCGAGGTTTTGTCTGATACAAAGGCACAAATATTGTAACTGCCGATGTATGGTACATCAAGCTGTATGAATGTCAATGAAAAGACAGTGTTTTGTTTATTAGGAAACACGCTAAACGTGAGATACATTCAATAAATAAATATAATTACAAATAACAATTTTACATGCTACGTTAAAAAAACAACAATAACATTATATTACCGACAACCTTCCGGATTCAAAACTACGGTTTCGCAACTACGGTTTTTTCCTCGGCCATTTTCGCCAAGTTATCTCCTAGTTAAACGGCTCGGGGATAAAGGAACAGAATCATGCCGATGCATTCCCTCGTAAATGCCGTCATGAATTCGTTGGTTCAGTGTAACGAGTGTCATTTGCTACGGCGCTTCCTTCCTTGTTCCTGAGTCAGTCACTTAATTGCTGTGGAAGGCAAAACGTAACTAAATTTGTCGTGCAAAGGACGGACTTAATTCAGGCGCTGGATTAGGTGCTTGCTGGGTTGTTCTGACGTTACATTGGGCGTTTTATGTTGGGTTTAGTACATTGAATTATGCCTGGCCGGGACGTAATGTTTTACGGGAAACCGTGGGTAACCCAAGGGTTCGAAATCTGAGGAACTAAATTTTAAGTGTTGATGTAAGTTTGTCAGTGCTAAATATAAAACCCCATATATGATAAAGATCCGAGTAAACTTATTATGTTAATATTTTACAGAGATTCACGATTTTTATTCATTTCACAAGAAAACGGGATTAGAGTTGACCCGTGACCATGGCCATTGAAACATTGCTCAAACCTCGAGTAACAAATACTTTGCTTACGCGATATGTCCCTTTTTCTGGTAAAATGAATAGATAGATTGAGAATAATACCAATATCGTCGGATATGATGTCGTGAAGCCTATAGTAAAGCATTCAATTCATGATCATTCCTTCTTTATTACATTGGTAACTTTAGGTGTCCATCTGTGTTCATGCAGAGTATGTCATTCAAGGTCATCAAATACAGTTTTCTCCAGACATGAGCAGACGTGAAGTGCTGATAGTGATATAATCTGTACTACAAATCACTTTAACAGCGATGTTGGCGACAGAAGTGCAACTGAATCGATAGTACACCAGTTCACAAATGTGAAATAGTGTGAAGATAGCGCCCGGGGCACTCTTTCATAAATTGTGTACACTTTGAAATAGCAAAAGCATTTGCTAGATTTATTTGAGAGATCCCCGCGTGATTTGTTGAGCCAATTATGTGTTGTAGTTGGAGATTCTTTTAGCTGTTTTAGTAAGTGGTTGTCCTTTTTAATATCCGTAACCATATGTGCGTTTGAATAACGATTTACATTCCGCAATAGGAGTAAAGGCAAGCTAAGAATGAAAGATCTCTGATTGGATAACGTGAGATTGTTTATGTGTAAACATCTTGATGATTCTCGCTCTTCCTTCGAAATAGATGTCACTGCATACGGTAAATTGGAGTTCATTTCTATTATTAGGGCTTATTAGCGCTTCCAAAGCAACTGCAGAGTCATAGTTGTTAGACAACCAGTGCTGCTCAATATATTGACTCATAAAAATAATGAATTTTGAGAAGGCGTTATCTAATTTGATGTATCGATAAACTAACTACTTTATGGGTATTGAAACTCTTTAGTTTAATTGGAAATATTTATACATTTAATATATGCGGTAAACTACAGTGAGCATCATCGTGGTTGAAATAAAAAGTCTTTGAAAAAAGTTATATCACAGTAGGCCCTAACAAGTGAATTCGAGTTAACCATACAATAATTAACTCCACAATTGCATAATTGTACACATAAACCTCTAACTGCCCGCAAAGGATACTAGTCGTGAATGTATGTTCATGTTTATATGTTACGTAAGTGTGTATCCTATCATTGCCCGTACCATTGTCCGTACCCAGCCGTTTGTTTTCACTGAGATTTGGCAGCAAATGTGTTTATCCAAGCGTGACGAGGCGTCGCCACCAAGTCGGCAGCTGCAAGCTCCAGAATCCACCTGCATCTACTGTATTGATTGCCGTTACGCGCAGACGCGGGTTTCCACAAACCTCGCTCTTACACCACATCCATTGCTGGTTTTGTTGAACTTAGCTAAACAGTTGTAGAGTGGCATCGGCAATGGATTGGTAAGAGAGGAAATGGTCGCTAGATAACTTATTTAGAAGGGTAGATGCACTCGCAACGTCTTCGGAGAGTTGTAATGATTCGATTTGTCAACGCCGCATCTTATTGGCTTTTGGATTGCAAGTAGCCTTATTGGATGGGAAATAAAAGTGCTTTTATCACGGCTTTCAAAGATCAGACGCTTTTATTCGTATCACGTCCATTGTTCGCTATCGGTCACTTTTCCTCGGTCTCTTTTAGCATTGGTAACCCCGATAGTGTCGTTTAAAGTGACTATGTTAATCTATAGATTGTTGACAAACAGAATTTTTCCGTTATGTTAAGGAGGTAACTAAGGGTGAAATGGTCGGATATGATGTGAGGGTGATATTATTAGGAAATACTAGCAACATTTCACCCATGCTAAAGGTGACCAAATAGATATTTTCTACTCTAAAAATATAAACGTCAGAAAGTTAATGATATATTAATGCATTTCAAAGAAAGTTTAAAAGTTCTTACCCGTTTTCTACTACTTTAAGCGTTTGTTACAGTAGCCTGAACTTAGTGAATCATGATTCCCGCGTGAGCTGTATCGAAGCCCTCCCAACGGGCACTCTTGGGTCTTACTTGTTCGTCCAAGTTGGGCTGCAGGTGAGTTACTACCTACCCCCAAGAGGAGGCGAACCAGTTTGAGAGAAGAGAGGAAATAACTTATTTTTAATTCACCACTGTGTCGTAGAGGTTTGAGTTTCGATTGAACTGTCATTTAACTTGTTGTTTTGATTAGGTTACTTAAAAAATGATATACGATAATCTCTCAAGCTATCGACCTAGTATCGTGGACACACAAAGCAAACATTCACCCTCTATTAAATGCATCAATTGATCCAAAGCCCTTTCAATGTATTTATTGAGTCAAAACTTAGACCAAGTGATGTATTAATGAAAGATTACTCAGTCGTTTTCAACATTATGTACTCGTATACGTTGTCAACATACTTTTGTGACCAGAAACTCGGTCATCTCGTAGTCAAATTCAGCAATTAGACAAGTTCAATCAAGTGTCAAGTAAAGTTCAATATCACAAAACAAAATTAAATATAAGTTAATGACAGGTAGGGCATTGTCTAATGAACTCCATTGGCGGTAGTTTCTTTGTTTCTTACAAGCTAGGAGGAAAAGTGAATAATTATCATACTACGTACGTCCCAAACTTGCTCCGTTGTGATTCCAATGCCTTGAAGATTGTGTGCTTTCGGTCGTTGGCATGTTATTGCAGAGTTCGAGTGCTTTCACAAATTCGAAGATCAACAGAACTCGCGTCAGACAATTCGTTCTAAGAAAACCGATTGGCGAAGCAAAGTTTCACCCGAATTAAGAGCCAAACTTCTCGAGAATATTAATTTTATTTAAATTAATTTCTGTTGTGATTAATTTTCTGTCATCGTCAATCACTTAAGTAAAGTTGGACGGTATGCAAATCAAATTGTTTTTTAACGATTGCAAGTTAAAGTAATCTCTTGCTAATTCCGGACTGGTCTGCGACATAATTGAGTGGTGCTTCACGACGGCAAGTAAGTAAAAAGAGCAAGGAATATCTTATCTTTTATACCCATATGTGTGTATGCCTGTAACGATAGGTATATATTTGGCGAATCTTTTACTTTAAGTCACAAAGTACCGTCATAGTACCTAATATCATTAAGGGTCATGGCATGGCACACTAAAAGGTTTAGGGGCATACGTTGCCAAATTAAACATGTACATATTAGTATATGTATATTGTATAGTTTGGCAAGGTATGCCATATCATCATACCATAAGAAACAGCTGGCAACAACACACAACTACCAACGCCATATTGTTTATTATTCCTCGTATACGCGATCTTTATTTCCGGCTGGGTGGCTGCTACAAACATGTGGAGCACCTCGAGGGTAGGACGCACAATGGCCCCGCCTAACGAGCCGTGATGCCAGCCCATAAACATCGATATAATACCCGGTAATTGCTGCTCAAAGACTCAGAATATGTGGGAGAGTATGGCTGTAAAATGTTATGCTTTTGTTGTTGTAGGAATTGAATATTATGTAGTTGCTCCCTTTTAGTGTAGGTGTTTTAGTAGACTCGGTGGAATGCTAAGTTATGTTAGGTGATAGGCTCTATAGGCATAGATTCTAAGTTGTATCTCTCTCTAAAAGACAATAATAATTGAATATAAATAATTGATTACATACTTTTTCGATTGCAAAAAGAAGTTGTTTGTGTGCTAACGATCGTAAAAATCGTGAGCTTCAAAAAGCACTATAAGAATAATAGTCGTGATTACGATATGTAGTCTACGAATAACAACTAATGTAAGCAAATGCAATTCCGATTGATATATGCGTGTTACATGTCTCAAACATCATATACATATACGTAACTATTAAATTTCTTCTGTCTCTTTTGATTTAGTCTGTATTTTGGAGACACAATAACAAGTCGGTCACCTTAAGCATAACCGCCAACACAATATGACAACATTAGTAATTAATAGTCAGACATCAAAATCTCGAAAACATGATACCCATTCCAAAGTAGTTAACTCTGACCTTTGCGAATAAAGATACACACTAGCCCACTAACAGCTCCAGATTATTCCCTCGGGAGCTAGAACTTTCATTAATACAGAGCCACAATTAATCAAGAATATTAAGACGATAATCGCGCTACGTGATTTGGGAGCAAATATATTATTGTCTAGCTTTTGAATAGAGATTGTGTTTAGTTTATCTACTATTTAATTATATAGGATAAACACAGGTCACGTTATGGGCGTAGAATCAAACAAGTATTATATAGGGCGTACATACTCGTACGTATATTCACGCCTCTACGTCGGTAACAGCATACTAAGAGATTTAAGTAGTGAGTAGAACTCTACATCTCTTACGTCAAACCGTTAAGAAATGCTGTCAACACAATTCTATATACTTCTGAATGCATCAACAAATTACAAATAAAAAACAGGACATCAGAACCAGCTACTTATGCTTATCTTACAACATAGAAGAAAAGATATTCGTAATATCTAATAGAGCACACATACAAAATCAATAAAAAATCACAAGTCAACTCAATAAAAACAATCCCGGTGCGATTCCCCGAACAATCTGCGAATCGGAAGTCGTTGTAAGCAGTGCGTTTGACTCTGTCAAACACAGCTTTGTTCAAGTCGCCCCAGCGGCCAATTACTGTCGGTTGGAATAGTGTTGTTACGAGTATTAGGGACAGGGCGCTTTATTGTTATGTCACCATGCTTCGAAAAGCTTCTTTTGCTAGCTTGGGTGGATAGATTTTTTAAATTGTTACTAGATAAGTTTATGCATAGAAGACGACCAATAGACTAACATAAACATACACAAAACAACTATTATTGCTTTCAGAATAGTTAGATGTCCACGTCTCTTTATTACATTATGCTTTAATTCAATTTTGACCTGATAGTCAACAGCAAACGTGACTGGTTCTATTCCTCGTTACTGTGTATATTTTTTTCAAGGTACACCCGGTGAGCAGCGTGAAGAACAGAAGAGCATGTATGTAAAGGTTAATTGATTGAGGATCGTTCCAGGTGGCGATCGATACTAGTAGTATAGGTGTGTAAGATACTAGTTCATTAATATCTTTATTTTTGTTTATATCCTGGCAGTTTTAAGGACAAATGAACAGCAAAATGGACTTGTTCAAACAGTAACTTCAGCTTGATCAAATACAATAGCGGTAAAGTTGAGCCTCAGCCAAGTTCAGCAGAAGGCTGCTAAGAGAGCACGAGTCCCCAAGTTATGCTGTGAGGAGCTCCTTTAAAAAGTTACAGAACGAGATAAATGGAAACTTGCTTTGTGAAGGGAAATGGTATGCTATTGGAGAATTGGGAGAGTGAAGTTTGTATATAATAATAACGTAGAAGATGATTGAGGGTTGTGTATTACATAATTATAATAATATTGTAGGAGATGATTAAGGGTCTAGGGTTTGCATAAGATGATGGGTTAGCTAAGCTACTTACTACCTTACTTGTAATTTTACTAGGCAATACTTGATCCACGACAATTGATTTTATGAATCTCCATATCAAAATGGAAGCTTTGTTGAAATTTCGGAAGATTTAAGAATGCGTGGAAATTGAAATCAGAACAATGAAAAATACTTAAATATTTTATTTAAAAACAAACTTATCAATTTTGTATTTATACAATGAAACCATTTGTTTTTAATAAACATACATAGTTAATTTCATAGTATAGACTCTTTTTATTTCGTACATTGACAGGCTACATTTAGTTGTTAAATTTATTGTGAAATTTCCTATTTATTAGTTATAATTTACCCTAATATATACACAATTAGTCTTATAAATTATTATTAGAATTTTATTTTTTGTTTACATTATTTAGCAGTTGGAAATAAAAAGTATTGTAACAGATAACGAAAGAATTAAATAATTTCATAACTTATTACTTATACAAAATGAAAACAATTTATGTTAAATAGAGGTTTACAAACCAGAATTATTTCATACTACATATTTGGTCCACCATAACTGGTAGACTTGCTACGAAATTACTCGTAGACTCTACTTGTATCATTTAACTTGAACAATTGCATTAAATAAGGAGACGAGTGTATTATACAGATCCTTTTTAGTATTACTCAGGGTGATAAATGCTGTATGAATAAAAAACAGAAAAATGTGTTGGGTAGTCTATCTTTAATCGAAGTCTACTGTTCAATAGGTGGTCAGAAGATGACATGGTCGGTGTAAATTCTATCACCAGAAACGGGAATATATTATTTTTATTGAAATGTTGAAACAAAATAAAATATTCGTAGCAATATTTTCCATTATCTAAATTATATGAATAAAATATATATTAAACATTGAGATGTTCTTTTTATTTCAATTAAAACTTAAAAATATGTAATATTAAAAGCATTAATATTCAACGTGTTTTAGTGCAAATATAACTATCAATAGCCTTAATAATAATAACAATCAAACTATTTTATATTCATACTTTCAGCATGATGATTATAATAACTTTAGTTTCTTTACTTCTAAGGGTTAAAATTTATAATATACAAGAACATTTCTACAATATAAACACATTAATATATTGCGTAGTCTTAATTTTACATCGTCCTAATATAAGTTACACTTATTTCGTGAACATTCAAGAATTCACTTCATAAATTCCACTTTCTTCGAAAACACGTTATGTATTCCACTAAATTCCACTTTCTGTATTCCACGCTTCACTCTCTGAGCAGTCACCGGTGTGGTTGGACGTTGTTTGGGGATCAGCTGGTGAGCTGTGCCCTGAACATGCGCCCGTGCAACGCGCACAGGATTAGCAGGACCACTATGCAGCGAGAGCTGTTGGACAGTCCGGCGGAACCGGTCTGCATGGCGGCCGGTCTTTCTCCTGCAAAAAACGACAAAGATAAACACGATACTGCTGTTAGTTATTAATGGATTTTTTTGCAATATTATACTTGTATATTTTACTAACTCACGTTCATTCATCGCTTTCAGTATAAAGCCTTAATAAAACATATATCATGAATTCAAACGGTAGGTTAGTGGTAGCTAAGATTTAGGACGAATAAATTAGGGATAATAAGGTTTATCAGAGCTCATAATACATATTAATTCTCTAGTCCCTTCGTTTTTTCATCATACAAACAAAGACAATGAAAGTAAATTAAACACGAACTCCTTAAATATACGTTGAAGGCACTAACCTTTAACACAAGACTTAAATGTACTAAGCAAGGATCTAGTTCAATGGAAATAAAGTCCATCAATATTATAAAACACTATTATAATTATAGTATGTTTTATTGTATTAATAATTAGCGCCTTATATAGAAGCAAAAAAACTTTGACAAAATCGAGACAAATGGGTATCAGTGTTCTCCTCGTATCCCTCTGTAAGGAAATGATCATGATCTGTGTTATACAATATTATTATAACCCTTACCATTAAGCACGTGCACCCTGACAGTGGCTACCTCAGCGTTGGATGGAGAGCAGGAGTATCTCCCGGAGTCAGCTGGAGTGGCATCCTGTACCAGCAAGTAGGAGGTGGTGGCTGGCCCTTTCTCCGTCACCACGGACACGCCCCCTCGCGGCGAGTCGTACGATATTACCTGCTGTAGAATGTAATTAGGAATTTAGTAAGGTTATTATTTAGACGACCTCCGTGGTGCGATCGGTTAGACACCTGAACACTAATCGTGGGATTCCCGGTGGTGGCAGAGTTAAGAACTACGCTTTTCTACTGCTTTCCAGTCTGGTCGTTGATTATATATGCTATATATGTATTTATCTATATATAATATGTATATATTTCTTAAATATACGTTGACTAGTAACCTTAACACAAGTCTTAAATGTACTTACCAAGGGGCTAGTTCAATTGGTGTAATGATGTCCAAATATTATTATTATTATTTATTCATCAGAATACCTGTCTTTACGTGTACTACAGATTAAAATGGTATTTTGTGAATTAGTTCCATATAATGTATGTTTATTATTATATTGGTATATTGAATACGAAATTAGACTGTAAGTTCATCGAACTGTTTTAAAATAATTCTATTCAGCAACCAAATAAAAGATTGTAATGAATTATTAAATCTTCATAATTAAATCGCATTAATTAATTTAAGAATAATTCATTAGATAAGGATTCGAGGAATTGTTTATTTCTTAACCCCCTTTCAATAAGTAATAAATTTTTCGATTAGCATAATTTCTCTTTTAGCATAATCGGAGTGTTATTAGAATAAATGAATATTCCCATCTTTCAAAACATATATACATATAATTGTTATATGTATGTTATATGTATTTAATATAACATACACATAACAAAAAAATAGTTAAAATGGCTCTATAAAGTTCTATCTTAATCTTTGTTTAACCTAACGTCATTTTTTATTTACCTAAAGCCCCATCTTCACTGCAAATCCGCACAATACAAAAGCACTCTAGCACTTTACCAAATGCATCACAATAGCGTGAATTCCAAAGTGTCTCTTACACGAAACGCCATGCATTTGTCCTACTAAAAAGCTATTAAAGCCAACCGCACACTCGCGGAGAATAATAAATTTATCTGTGTTAGGTTAATGAAAGTGGGTGACGACATCGCGACTGCATCCTAATAAATTTTGCAGTGGCTCGAGGTAGCTCGCTTCTACGTAGCATATTACTCTGCTTATTAAGTGACACGTTTAAATTTCATTTTTGTTTTATGATGGACTGCTAACGTATGTTAAGTGGTACTTTTATGTAATGTAATGAAATTATAAGAGCTATAGGTTCAACAATCAGGTATTCGTTAGTTACCAATATTTTGTTAAGGCCCTCATAATTGATTTTAAGGTGATTGAGGATATATTTATGAATCGAAGTTTATTCCATCTTCCATCCAGACTGTGGAAACAAAAGATTGTCTTAATATTAAAAAACTGAACAACTATTAAGAAGCTGTTCTTAATATCTTTTACCTAAAATTCAGCACCCAGTGTGAAAGAAGGTGATCAGAGAGACGCTTGTTGTAGAGTTTAATATCTAATAAGGAGAATAATTAATATTCCCAATCAAAACCTAAAGTGCATTTACTCTATAGCTATTGACGCCAAAAGACACTAACTACCTATCCTAATTACAATTAGATTTCTTAATACGAGTAAGTTACAATATTTACCTTATTCCCATTTCGACCCTGAACAGACATGGAAAAAGTACACATACATCATTTATTCGATTCACGTGTGTTTGGAAATAAAAAATATCAACCTGGTCACATATAGCATTAGAATGAGTAGTATACGATACTAATATAAAACAATAGTAATACTAACAATTGCATAAAACAATAGCGTCAGTTCGCTAGCTCATCGCAAAAATGAATTGACCTCTAGAAGGCTCTAGATGATGATATATCTATAAATTTTTCTTTTAGTGGCCTCATACGATATGCCCGTAAGTAAGTCAGTTATAATTCTATTTACGTCCAATATTATCGCAATACACCGCTCGTATAGTTCTATATTTAACCCTTTCAGGCTTCAAGCATCGTATACTTCAAGTGTGCTATAAAGCAGCCTTATCTTTATTAGTATACGGTTTGTAAGCCAGAGAATTGCGTGTTAGGGGTCGGTCGTAAAATAATTAAATTATGATGAATTTACTACTGCAGTGTGCAACAACAGAGGCTGTAAATCAGATTATTTATGCAAACAGTCTGAGCTGAAGTGGGATATGATAGAATACAACTAGAGGCCTTCTCATTTCATGTAGTTAGAAGTGACAAAATCTCTAGTCATATTTTTTACTTGATGTATATATTTTATGATCAGTTATTAATTTGTTTCCTGGCCCATCCTATTACGCAACTTAGGGCCTAAGGGTCAATTAAAGTAGGCTAGCAACCTATCACCAATGTTTTTATTAATGTCATCACAATCTATATAATAATCTTCAATCTTTTCCAAGGTTTCATCTACTCCGATTGGTTAAAGATTAAAGTTTAAGTTTAACAAACATAACACATAAATATAGACATTCATCAATTAGACATTTAGACATGTATATTTGTATTCATTTTACGTATCGCGTTAATATAATATATAAATTCACGTCCTTTAATCCCTCATGGGGTGGACAGAACCTTGAAGACATGAAAACATCTCTTTAGTCACTTACTATCATAAATATTGGGGTTTTTATGTCATATCGAACATTACTCGTATATGTAGTAGTATAATCAAGTATTGTATGACAGTTCTCTCACCTCGTCCTCGTGGTACCAGAAGACGTAGGCAGGTGGCTCCGGGCTGTACTGGATGAGGCAGGTGAGGTTGATGGTGCTGCCTATGTCCACGTGAAGGTCAGGGCCACCCAGAATCCTGGCTGAGGGAACTGCAAAGGAAAATGACTCTTAACAAAGTTACAATAATGGTTGTTAAGCCAATGCCATGCTTTTATGTGTAAATATAATGTTTGTTTTTATTGTGGGAGGTGACTATAGGATTAGAAGAAGAATATATGTTCCATATAGGGTGATGGGTTAGCAGCCTGCCACTTATGTTCTATAAAATGCAATCGCATTTCCTGAATACAAAGTAATGTTATTTGATATCTGTTATTCACTTCAAAAAGAACGATTTGAATCAATGTTAACCTTTATAAAAGATTACTTAAAAATAAAACACGACAGCTCGCTCCTAAAGGAATAATTTTAGCGAAACAAAGAGTATTTACAACGAAGGATACTTTTTTCTAAAACCCATCCATTTTTCAATCCATTGAACTTTCTGACAAGGGGAATTGCGATCTTCTGATTGATGTATTTTTGATACTTTCTTCGAATAAAAATCGAAAGAAGCAACAATGAAAATAGGGAATATTGTGTCTTGATTATTTTTTCTGGACTTTTCTTGACGACCGAAGTATAAAAGTACGGTACGCCGTTATCCTATTCAGAAGTTTGATAGACCGTATCCGGAATAGTAGATTAGTGTTATACACACATAAACATTGTGACATATGATAAACAGGATATATACCATCATTGCCTTTTAAGAGTAATGTGCATAATTCCTTAGGATTTTTTCCTAGGCAATAATGAAGAAAATTTTAATTCAATTTACACTTATATGTTCTGCTAAGATCTGACCAGGAAATTTCAATTTAGCCTTAGGCATTGAGTAATTAATACTTAATTTACGTTCTCAGTAACATCTTGATGAGACATGCCTATTTCTTGGAATGCAAAGTTATTAGTGGATACTGATTACTTCCTATTCCGAGAAGGTTATATAACCTCCTTTAGGCATCGAGTGGTCTAAGATATTCTCATTAGTATTGGTCACCTCTGACAACCACGGAAGCAATGCATATTTAGACAGTAATTTCGCCCCCTAACCTCCGCGACAGTAGCCTCATAATATTATTCTCTGGAGTGTTATAAATAGGCCTCATGAATCATTTACAGCGTGACACAATTAGCTGAAACAAGGCGAGTGGGTGGGCTGGACACCGTCGCAAAATAAGAGCCCATAGGACGGTTAACGGCCGATTTCAAGCCTTTATGATTCAATTACGTTTCGCTGTTAAGAGTTTTTCGATATCGACTCGTTATGGCAATTAATTGTGTTACTTGTAAGTTATGAAGTACGAGCCAATTAAATAAAATGATTGCATGGAAGGAATGACTGTGATATACTTAAATATGATGGATAAGTGATCTTACAGAGAATGTTACAGTTAATAGAACGATAGATAAATATTCTAAATTTACAACTGTTTGCAACTGGCTATCATATTTCGTGATAAGCGAAAAGTATTCAGTGTTTGCACAGAACACTACTGCATAGATGCTGACTATCTAGTACAGTCGCGGCGTGCATTAGCGGTAGTGTATGTTAAGTATACATAAATTCTAAGCTACACGAGTGTACATAGTTTACTATTCAAAGGATTCCAGCTATGTTAGTTAAGTGTTTTGCTCAGCTTATTCGTTATGAAGGATCCTGGCACGGCTCCTAATGGCGGCATTTATATAGCGTTGAAAACCCTAATTGTGTTTAAAAGTAAACGGAATAAATCACTTTAATGAGGCACGCTCTTCTTGCCTCGTTTTTGATTATTTTCGCAACAAAAGCGTCGGCACAACGCGAATACCAGCGGTAATTGCACTTTTCAATGCTTTGTTCAATGCCCTACACTATGTTCTCTGTGAGAATTGTGTTGCTAAGGATCTGATGTACTGGGCGTTATAAGTGTGGCCAGATAATTTCTTCCAGGCTGTAAGATGTAGGAAAATTGATTTAAAAATAATAAATATTCTAATTATAGGTGTATAATTATGGTGATTAGGGAATATTTGTAAGGTGTAGGTCGTTGGTTAACTACTCGTAGTATAAGCTATGTTACAAAATATTTAACTTTTGGTTGATATAGATAGATTGCTGAGCGAATAGACTCGGGATAGCTGTAGTTGATACTTATGAATTCAAATTTGTCCCTACATGTGAAGCATTAATCTCACATTGGGAATTCAGGGGACCCATTATCCCTGATAATAATATTAATTGTATGACCAATAGAATTACCGTTAAAATCACTTCTCCTAGAACACAAAATTCTACAGCCCCTTGCACTTACAACATTCTCAGGCAACAAATGCTTAATAGAAACTAAAACAAGCTTAGCAACTATGCTTGAAATGTTTATTGCTTGGGGAGAGGTATTGTTTTCGACACGCGGAGGAGGCCGATATTTATTACAACAGACCTCCTTCCCCCCCTTTTGGGAAGAGTTGAAGTTGTTTCCAATTTTCTCAATTAGCTCCTCAATTGTAATTGAACTGATTGCTTGCATTGAATTGATTGCTTGCATTGAATTGATTGTTTGCATTGATTACCCCGTTTTATGTTATGGATATGGATGTATTGATCCTCGTTCAGTCGTTGAAAGTAAGCTATATTAAGTGTGGTTGATATCTGGATGGGTGCCCTCGTTGTTTGGTCAAGTGCTGCAAGCAATATGAAGAGTATATGACCGACAACGTAATCGCTTCGAAACACTATGAAAAATGGAGACTTTCAGTGACCTGAGACTTTTGCATTCACAACGCGGTGGTACTTTAGCTTCTGACTACCTCAACGGGTTAACAGTTGTCATTTTTAGGTATAAATAAAATGCACCATTTTATTTAGCTTGACATGAAGGACATTTGTTATAATAACCAGAAAATTTTAACTACGTTAAATTAAAATGTCTTTAAAAACTTCGTGGAACATCAAAAGTAACTCTTTATGACGGTTTTTATGCACTTTTGTATATTGTGCACCCCTTCGGGACTTATTCCTTGAACTTAATCGTGAAGCGTCTGTACGTTAGTCCAATTCAGCAGTCATATCCATAACATGAAATTAGCTGCGACCGAGCAGTAATTGTCTCCGCCTAATGAGTTCTCAGAAGTCAAAGCTCACTTGGACTGGCACACAGATTGTAGAAATATACTCAGGTCTTTTCATCTCTTTTTGGGAGGAAAGAACATTGGAGACATAATTTCTTTTCTGTCGCTTTTAGCATTATTATGATAAAAAGTAGCATATCTTTTTTTTATGTTATGTCATGAAGAAAGGCAATAGTTAATACCATCTAGAACTAGCACAAGTGCCCACATATTATAATATTATTATTTTGGTAATTAAAGAAACTTTGTGTTTTTTATTATTTATTGTTGCAAGATAATAGTGTGCTCTTTTAATATTTGTATCACTAGTTAGTATATAACCAAGTTCTCTTTAACAAAAAGTATATTAGAGTACCCGCCACATACGGTGGCAGTTGGAGGCGTCGCCACAGTCGCGTAATCCAGTGTTGCCAGTAAACACGCCAAAACTAGCACTCACTGTGCCATACGGCTCGATACATTATATTGAGGTTTCATTTGTAACGATCTTTGGTTGCAGAGCTATAAACTCAAATAAAACAAATTAATATATCTAAGTCAAAATATGTTTATTTAAAATAGGCCCTATCACAAGCTCTCTTTGAATGTTATCTTATGATCTAAGTATAACAACAATAAAGATTATTATTTTTATAATTAACAAACATAAAGATTACAAAGAAAGTGAGCAGTGTGCCAGTTTTTCCTTAACAATAATTATGATCCCTATCGCCTAACGTGGTAAACGGTAAAAAGTGGCTTTGTCCAGCTATCCTCAAAATAAAGATTTTTGCTTCTTAGCCACTCTTGCATCTCAGATTTTCGTGACGATATTGTTGGCAAACTTGGAACTAAATTTGTCGTTTCCGCCATTGGGTGTTATTTTGTTGTTGTTTACTGTTTGTGCTTGATTCGATTTAATTCATTATTCGTGGTAAAACCGTTTAAAATGGAGGAGAAAATTATCAGAAGTGCTGCCAGAGAAATCATATCAAAGGTTTACTCATTTTGTGAAAGAGAGAAGGAGAATAAAGCACCTTTGATTCCACTTAATAATGTTGGCGAAAGAGTAGCCGCCATGACAGGTAAATTCAGTATTACCAGCGTTGTGGTTTTTTTTCCATAAAACTGAAAAATACATTTGTTTTTTTTTTGTTTCAGGCGTATCTATTAGATCAATATATCGAATCACCAAAGAGGCAAGAATAGCCGAAACAAGTCAAAGGAAAATTTCAACTCCCGGAAAAAACCGTAAACGCAGCAAAAAGTCGAAGACAAATATTTTGAACGTGACAGGATTATAGACTCCGAACTTGATAAATTTATAATTTCTACTGCTAGTGACAGCGACACAGACTCAGATACAGAAAGCGATATCGACGTCAACAGCGATAGTGATGACTATGAAATGTTAGGTGTTAAACGTATCCATATGGATCATAATTATTGTTAAGGAAAAACTTTATGTTTGTTAATTATAAAAATAATAATCTTTATTGTTGTTATACTTAGATCATAAGATAACATTCAAAGAGAGCTTGTGATAGGGCCTATTTTAAATAAACATATTTTGACTTAGATATATTAATTTGTTTTATTTGAGTTTATAGCTCTGCAACCAAAGACCGTTACAAATGAAACCTATAATGTATCGAGCCGTATGGCACAGTGATTGCTAGTTTTGGCGTGTTTACTGGCAACAGTGAATTATGCAACTGCGGCGACGCCTTCATCTGCCATAATATATTCAAAATTATAAATATCACAAGCTCTCTTTGAAAGTTATCTTATGATCTAAGTATAAATTAAAAAAACTATTTCAAACATGGCACTGAGCATTGTCTTTACATATTTTTTACCGAGGTTAGATTAGCGGAGACCCTAGCTTGGAGAAGAACTAACAAGAAACTCCGGAAATCAATTTATTATAATCACCCTTAACAAACATAAAAATTACAAAGAGTGGGCAAAAAACACAACGCTGGTAATACTAAATTTACCTTTCATACAAAATAACACGCAATTGCGGAAACGTCAAATTTAGTTCCAAGTTTGGCTACTGCCACCGTATGTGGCGGGTACTCTAAGTGTAAACAACTTCTCTCGTATTCATTCAGAATCATTCTGTATATGCACCCAATTAAAAACTATAAATAAACAAGACTCCATTATTTAGAAGTACCCGCCACATACGGTGGCAGTAGCCAAACTTGGAACTAAATTTGACGTTTCCGCCATTGCGTGTTATTTTGTATGAAAAGTAAATTTAGTATTACCAGCGTTGTGTTTTTTGCCCACTCTTTGTAATTTTTATGTTTGTTAAGGGTGATTATAATAAATTGATTTCCGGAGTTTCTTGTTAGTTCTTCTCCAAGCTAGGGTCTCCGCTGATCTAACCTCGGTAAAAAATATGTAAAGACAATGCTCAGTGCCATGTTTGAAATAATAGTTTTAAGAGATTCGCGATTTATACTCATGATATAAGATATAAGGGTGTGTATAAGATTGATTGCAGCTGTGGGAAATCCTATGTCGAACAGACTAAACGGTCTATTGCGGACAGAGTGAAGGAACACATAATATATGTAATATATAATAAGAAGGATAAGTCCCGTTAATTATTAATCATGTTTGAAATAGTATAATAAACATATTTTGACTTTGATATATTAATTTGTTTTATTTGAGTTTATAGCTCTGCAACCAAAGATCGTTACAAATGAAACCTATAATGTTTCGAGCCGTATGGCACAGTGAGTGCTAGTTTTGGCGTGTTTACTGGTAACACTGAATTACGCGACTGTGGCGACGCCTCCAACTGCCACCGTATGTGGCGCGATCTCTATCTAAACTGTGATAGAGTACCCGCCACATAAGGTGGCAGTAGCCAAACTTGGAACTAAATTTGACGTTTCCGCCATTGCGTGTTATTTTGTATGAAAGGTAAATTTAGTATTACCAGCGTTGTGTTTTTTGCCCACTCTTTGTAATTTTTATGTTTGTTAAGGGTGATTATAATAAATTGATTTCCGGAGTTTCTTGTTAGTTCTTCTCCAAACTAGGGTCTCCGCTGATCTAACCTCGGTAAAAAATATGTAAAGAAAAATGCTCAGTGCCATGTTTGAAATAATAGTTTTAAGAGATTCGCGATTTATACTCATGATATAAGATATAAGGGTGTGTATAAGATTGATTGCAGCTGTGGGAAATCCTACGTCGAACACACTAAACGGTCTATTGCGGACAGAGTGAAGGAACACATAATATATGTAATATATAATAAGAAGGATAAGTCCCGTTAATTATTAATCATGTTTGAAATAGTTTAATAAACATATTTTGACTTTGATTTATTAATTTGTTTTATTTGAGTTTATAGCTCTGCAACCAAAGACCGTTACAAATGAAACCTATTATGTATCGAGCCGTATGGCACAGTGAGTGCTAGTTTTGGCGTGTTTACTGGTAACACTGAATTACGCGACTGTGGCGACGCCTCCAACTGCCACCTTATGTGGCGGGATCTCTACACTAATTTATTTATCACTGTCAGTCTCCGCGTGACAGCTCGGAGTGTCAGAAACAGCTTCGCTTTATGCAAAGTGACACACTGGTGACGGAACACAAATATTTGCAGGACAAATTTAAATTTGGAATGTTGATTTGGCCAGTGTTTATCAAGGAGTTCATGACGACAAAAGAGGTTTTGATTTTATAGGTTAATTAACGGAACAGATTAAATGTTAAATATGAATTTTAATATTCAAAGATTAAATTACGGGTTTTATCAATAAATTTATTTCCAGTGTTATGTGATGCGAATCAAGATATGTGGTTAATTGCTAAATGTTTACAGGTAGTACATGGGATGATGATCAATCTTCGTATGTATGATGATACGTACATACGTACATACATATATTCACACCTCTATGTCCCCAACGGGATAAGCAGAGACTATAGACCTTCATTGATAACTAAATATTATTTCACGGTTTGTTATTGATTAAAAAAATATAATTGAATCCAGCTTTATTTACTTGCTAAGGCGTAAAATATAATATGCACAATAAAAGACTTTATAAGCAGTTTCATTGAATCTCTAGTAACCAGTCACCATTATTCCTATTACTAGCAACCCCAAAAGTAATTCTTAAGGTAACTGAAGAGATAAAACTCTCAGCTCCTATCTATGTTGCAACATGATACAAAAGCACCTTTGATTTAATAAAGCATTGCCCATCCATCCTAATTTGTCCCATACATTTATTCCCAAATCAGTACAGGATAAAATACCTTATGATAAACATCTCTAATAAAAGCCGTAACTAATTACCCCTAATGACAGATGGGCGGGGCGAGGTGGGGGCGGGTGTGTCGCTATCTCCGCCACCTAGATGGCAGCACTGGTCTGGAATAATTCGATGAAAAATTACCCCCGCAGCCTAGATAGACTATTTCACAATTTTGTTTTCTCCGCACCGGGTAGTAAATTTTATAGGCGCTATGTTTGCAGGTAGGCCGTGAATGTGAGATGAAGGTAAATGATAGATGGATAGTTTCGATCATGTAAGATATATAGTTTGGGGTAGAGTATGATAATGGATTAGGTCTTAGTCCTTTGTAATATTTGTCTTTTTTTTTAATTTAATATTTGTCTTTTTTTTCTTACAGAAGTTAAGGTTTATGAGGGTTAAAAGTAGTTCATGAATGAAATCCAATCCATGCAAACAAATCTCGTTAGAATTCATAAGTGTTGATTGTTACTTCAACCAACAAAAAACTCACTCGAAGACTCAGTACTTTAACAAAAATGTACAAATAGGGAAAAGTCAAAACTCACTTTCGAACTTAAAACCCCAAATCTCAAAAACATGCACGACGTACATACATCTCAGTTAAATGAACATGGTTCATTGGTAATAAGCCCAAGAACTAACGAGACAAATAGCTAGCCATACATGTAACAAACGTATGATAGTCTTTTGCTTTTTTATCTTAAAATAACTCTGTTAGTATTGGCAATGTATGGAGTAAAACCAGATTAAAAAACTGTTAGTAATTTTACATGGTCACACAAACGAACCTGCGTCCGCAAACATCTTCGTATATAGGTCTTCGTGATCTGCAGGTCGAAAATAAATAAAACAAAATAAGAAAATAATACCTAAATGATATTAGCGATAAAATTTTATTGTATGTAGTATTTGGACTGTTAGATGTCGTTAAATTATATGGAAAATTATCTTTTAGTTACTCAACTTAGACTTTTATAAAAGAATTGGTGATGCACTAGTAATTACTCAAAGCTTTTTGTAGTTTCTAACTCTTTCTGATCATACTACATATATAGAAGATAGACACCATACATAATATATGAGATCACAACTTCTTTATAAACAACGCGTATCTAAATATTGCCTTGCTTTAACATAGTATATGCTAGTAGTAATCCACCAACAGTGCCAAGTACCGATATTTTAAGCCTGGATAGTTTCAAATATCATTAGCGAGCATTGGACCGTGCCATCCAATGTAGATAGAATATAGTAGTATTATTTATTTCCTAGATATTTTAGTTTAGAATCCAAGTTGAGAAATAAAGCTACATTAGTTCATCCAAATGGATACAAGAACCTTTATAACTTGTTTGTTGTGTAGTTACATAGAACTTTCAAATTATAACCTGAAATTCATGCCGCGTAAAATTCAGCTGCTTTTGACGTTTCTGCTGTAAAGGGCCTCTCAGACGGCAGCAAAATATTGAGAGGCTCACACACAGCGACTTGGGCTCTCCAAAGCGTATTATTGAAGAAGTGTACAACTCTTTCGTTGAATTGGCAATCCGTGAGCGTGGCAACTTGCCAGTAACTCGACATTTCCCTTGAGCGGCCATATCACATAAATCAATATTTATTTTGAATTCCCGTTTGTTTGTACCTTTGCTCGTGCTGCGTTTGCTGTGTGGTCCATTTTGTAACACAGATATGTTGCAGACTTCCTTACTACAGTTGGGACTCAAGACATGATATGAAATAATAGATACTCCGTTTTCAAATATTGCATTTGTCTAATACTTACATGGTAACTTGATACATGGAATTCAATAATATGCAAATGATAACAACATACAGACAATATTTTTCAAGAAAACCTGACTTATCGCATATGTTTTTTTATATAAAAGTGTGTTTTATAAGGTAATACTTTATTTATAAAATATACGCGATAAGTCCCGTTTTTTCGTCAAAAGAATATAAATCGCTGTTTCTCAGAATATCATACAGTCACCATTAAAAAATTAAACTCAATATATCTTTTTCTTCAATACAAACTCAATGTAACCAAACTATATAACCTTCAAACCTACTTACCAACAACATGAAGCGTGACGAAGAACGACCGTACAGGTTGGGTAGAGACTTGGCACTCATAGACTCCTGCGTCCCTCGGTTGAGCCCACTTGATGTGCAGGGTCCAGTCATCGGCATGGGGCTGGTGGGATGCTTGGAAGCGAAGGTCTGTGGTGTAGGTGTACCCGCCTACTGTGAGAATATGGAGGTCGCGATGTCTGATCCAGGATACCTGGGGAAAAGAGGGTTTGTTAATAGTGGTAACCTATGTAAATTACATACATATAACCGCAAGGAACAAGTATGTAATTTATATATAATAATGTATATATACATACACATCACGCCTGATTCCTTGGAGAAAAGTAGGTAGAGATCAAGGATCCACATTTGTCCCGATCCTGACAGACCACTTTCGTTTCATTGGCATTCATACGTCTTCTCGTACACAACCTATGTAAATTGTATAGATTAAAGTTATATTGATTTTTGTGGGTTTGTCAAAAGTGTCTCTATCTATATTGCAGAGAGGATTATCCACCTTAAACCAGAGAGTCGGCAACCAACGTGACATGTCGCCATGAACAGGAGGAGAACTTGACATATTCCGAAAAATACAAATGTTTCCTCGCCATGTTTTCCCTCGAGTTAGAACCTACAAATTTACAGTTATTGTGAATAGAGATATGTAAAAGAATCTCATAAAGTATACAGTTACATTGATTTCTTAAGTAAATGATTATATTTCTGTAACTTTTAGATAATGTTATGCAGATTTCTTATGTTTTATTTATACTGTCTGACAAAAGTTTGGAACAAATAAATTTGCACCAATTCATATAACCGTAATTCTCCATTCCTAAATCATAACATTTAATCACAATTTGCATACAACCGTACATAGCACGTTGCACAGTGTTGCTTAATTTATTTAGGTGCGCAAAAATTCAAGTGAGACGTTGGCTGCATAAAACAGCCGGCTTCCACGTGAGATCGCGTGCCTTCACAGATTGCAGAATAACAAAGACTGCCTCCACAGACTATGCTGAATATTTGAACACTGGCTCCTTGTTCCAAAGCAAACTAGTGTACGGTGAAACTGGCTACGCGCATATATTATGAAGCGGGTGTAGGTCTGTGATAGGGTAAACGGATTTTAGGAAGCTACCGATTTCGTTTTCTGTCTTTATATACTAATTAAAAAGACAATATGAAACACATTACTTGCAAGTCGAGAGAAAAGATCGAGATTAATCCGGCGACATAAATGCTTTTACGGTGACATGGGTAAAATAAGAATCTGGTCTGAATTATAACACTTGAAATTGAATTATAATATAAAACTGAATTACAACACTCGGCAGATCGGGACAGATGGGAAACCTTGATCTTTGCTTGCTCCTCTGTAGGGAAACGAGTGTCAAGTGTTTATATTTACAGTGCAATTTTAAAGGTGACAACACCTTTCACACCTCTGATTAGAAAATAATCTCGTGTTTTATACTTAAGTATTTTATAACAAGTGCGTCACTTAAAAGTATGGCCACTAAAAAGGCGGTTAATCTTAAGGCAATCTGCTAGGTACGCGCCCCATCTGTTTGCCCAGCCGAGTCGTGAGCCCGAATATAAATAGTCTAGTTAAGTGCGCTTCTGCACTCGGCCCAAGGTCCCTCCGAGGAAGCCAAAGAGGGCCTCACACTGGCTTTTGTTTACTGAGATTTTCTTGGTTAGGAGAATTTTTGTTGTGAATTTTGCTATGCTAAGATATTCGGGGAATCTTTTTATGACGAAAAATATTAGATTTTGTTTCAAGAGGAGAAGTAAGACCTGTGATTATGTGGTTAGGTTGTGTTGCTTGTTGTATACGAATATCTAGTACGCTACTGTCGGAATAAAATAAAATATTAAAATAAGCTATTTATCCAGATATGGTTTTGCAATAATCATTAAGCCCCCTTTTTTGCATATCTATACTTGTATATTATTTCCGTGCTTGTTTTAAATCTCAATATAATTTATTAGACTACACGAATATTTCTGTTTTGATTTGAATTTGATTTGCATGCTACTCGAATTATTTACTTTCAATGTAACCCAAATCTTTCATACCTAAAAACTCTATCAATTTTCAAAATTATATATCTGCATAATTCTTTTTATTCATATAAATACCTTTCTAAGCTTTATAGAAAGTAATAAGTTTCCTCCAGCAAAGTAACGAACATCTTAGCAACATGTTTTCCGCGAAGCATCAAAGAATTACATATGTGGGGGTATAAGTAACATCCCTTATAATTTGACCTTGGTCCCGTAATGTCCCGTGGAGGTCAAACGTCCCCCTCCATATGTATTAAATATCCTGGGCCCTTATGAATAAATAAGACCCCAAAGAGACAAACAGGAACCATAGGTATGACATTTATGGAGATATGAATAACTGAAATGTGGGTTCTTTGAAAAAAAAAATCGGAGTATTCCCATAATATAAGAATCACGGATCGTTTTCTTTAGTAGAGTAGGTAGAGCCTAATTATCTTAGAAATTAATTTGAAAGATATCATCTGCATACAAAATTCTTTATATTACATCTTGAAAACTCATAGGAATCTTATCTGTAATTTTATAGTATCATATCCTTGACTCCTTAAGTAAGTGTAAGATCTTTAAATTGTCTTTCAGTGTCCTGAACTTATCCGGAACCTAAATAAATAAAATGTTAACTAGCTTCCTTTTATTTCAGAATGTCGTAAGAGCCGACCAAAGAAAGGGTCAGGGATAATTTTATTGACCAATATATATTTACATCATACATGCCAACACAATTAGATAGTTTTGTTATGATTGACCGAGTATATTTTGCGTGTAGGTACAGGATGTTTGCATGTAATGTAAGATATCATAAACATACAGCGTCTTTTTCCGCATATAAAATTAAATAATAACCAATGTTTACTATTATGTGTGCATTTGATATAAAGTACCCATAACCTGACATTTGTATTTCCGCGAATAAAATAACAATAAAACGCATTTTCCTTTGTTGAATTCCGCCATTCAAGAGAAGCATGCGTGAAATTCCACCTTGCAATAACTCCGACACAGGAGGTGAGAGGTATTCCTTTACTCAAAAAACACAATAATGCGTGAAAGCCTTCGCGCAGCCTTAACTTAACTGTAGAGGGCGTGAAATTTCACTCCATTATTTGCTTGACTTCAGTATTATGTGGCTCGGAAACGGATTTGGAGAAATAAAACTATTTTGTTATATTACTTCCTGTGGATAGTGGATTGAAAGAGTAATATAATACAATTTATTTGAACACAATACTAGCATGTTTCAACTAGATTTCAAAAAGGAATGTTTTGATTGTTTTAAAAGGTATAGTTTTTCATTTAAGTAAATATTTAGAGAGATGGGATTTAATGTTAATACTAAACGTAAAGTAGCCTGTCTGGATTGAATCAGATTAATATTAGTACAACTTATTATAAAGAAATTATATCTAGTAGCATAATAAATACGTCCAAGACTAACACAGGGCCTTCAATATAATATCTTCGAAATCGAATCGTAAAGGATGGTCCATTTCTATCGCCGCGCTTCCACACGCCACGTCGAACCGCTGATATATGAATTGAAATATTGTCAACATACGTCCCCTTAATACTTTCTCGTTTCTCAGTACAATCGTTTATTTGCTGTACTTTCTTTGTGCTGGGACCGATTTCTGATCGTTGTGTGTCATGGATAAATTGTGTTATATAATTCAAAGTTTACAAGTTTCTCTTTTTAATTATAAGGTTAAGCTAAGATTGTTTCCTCACTTTTACGTCAGTACCTTATTATCGCTTTACTTACTTCCCTTATAATATAGTCATATTTATTACTGATTGATACACATAACACATCTATACAGTTATTCTAACGCTATCTATATTCCATGAAGGGTATCTAATCCTTAGGTATATTATTAATTTCAAACTTTCTCTAATATCATTTTAGTTACTATGTACATATATGAGACCGGGTCGAATCACGAAAAAAATAGATTCCTATACATATACGACCCTGTCTCATATAGTAAATATAATAAGTATAAATCGCGAGTGTTTAAAAATAACTGTATCTAATATACATTCTAGTCCTGAATCAGTACAGATTTCTAGGTTTATTTCAGCAAAGGTTTAAAAGTTCCTCTCAGTTTAGACTATCACATTTCACTCGAAATCCTACAGGATTTGGGGTGTTACTGGAGCTACCGGGTTTCCAAAGGGGATCAATATTACCAGGTGGAATTCTAAAAATAGGTAATACAAAAATATATGGGTAATTTCAACACAAGTCTAGGTCATGAATAGGAAGCACCTGGATTTCCTTTTACCTCTTGGAGTGGCTTTGAAAGCTAGGGTTTTCTATGATACCTCTTCTTTATAGATATTAACATAAATAATATTCATAAATATCATCCATAAGTTTTCTTCACAGTAGGCTAAATATGACCTAATGTCCTTCGGATCTTCTCTACCTGAGTTTGTGTTTATTGCACAAATTATTTGAATGTGTATGTCTTAGTAGACTAAAAATAATCAGAACTGAACTGCATCGTATTATCATAAGTATTATTTATACTTATTACAATTCCATAGAGCAACAAAACAGCTGAAACAAGCCTTGCCCTAAATTCATATATCTATACACTGAACACAAACTGCTACAAAGATCGGTCCACATTTCCATAGACAATGAACTGAAAAGACAAACAGGCAGCTAATAACCTTTCATTCCATTCCAAGACTAGCATGGGACTACTTTATCATTCTATCTCTGCCCAGCCCGCTATGAGCGTAAATTAGAATTCCACGCGACTGCGCGACCTTTCAACAAGTAAAGGCTTTATGACTCGGAAAGATACGTCACCGGGCACTTTGCGACCACTCGTCACGTAGTCGCTCTTCGTAGTCCGTAGCACTCGAATATTCAATCGTAGTAGGCTAATGACGGGAAGGCTACAACGGGATGTTACGGTATATCGGGAAATATTTTGGGCTTCAGTGAAATGTAACCAGCTGCTTTTCTTCCTGATAATATAAGCGCAAAGAAGTTTTCTTTCATATTTATAGCCGAAAAATTAATCATCTGTTTATAAACTATTTGCTCTTTTTCATATTGTCGGCACTCTACATGCAACATGTAAGAGACAATTACCTGCTCCAAGACAATACCAAACTTCCGAACAAACTTTTCCAAAGTTCGTATGCATAAAATTACATTCTAAACTTGTAAAAACTAAGCTTAAATCCAATATCTTCAGCTTCCTTAAGTATTCGAGACGCAAGGCGAACGCAAAATGAATTTGAGAAATCCAATCACTCAAAGTTTTCAAAGACACTGTGCAAGTTGGGAGGAGCGGTCGCAACTGTCTCCATACATTACGCAGTTTGCTCCACTCGCTCTAGTAGTTCGGGTACTGGAGAGGCGATGTAAAGGGCCTGCCGCGTAAGTATAGATAGGAAGATGTTTTATATAGATTTCCTGTTTTGATTACTTGTTTTTTCTTAAAACAGTCTCTGACGGGTAATGATTCCACTAGTTGTCACATACTATACAAATTATCTTCTGAAAATCGATGTTTTTAGATTCACTGTAATGTGATGATGTCCCTATCAAATTCATAAAATTTAAGTTGAACCTATAAATTTGTGTATCAGGATTCAAGTGTCATTACTATATTGACGTAGTTTATTATGGAATAGTGAACACGATCGTAAAACACTTAAATCTTACTCTTATTTTTATGAGTAGTTAAGACGAATCTTTTAATGATATTGATAAATAGCTATTCTTATTCTTTAATCCCAATCCAGACCAATTATACTCTAATGAGAATATAAATTAAATTAACCACCTATATCGGCTACTTAACGCTTAGATAATTCCGTTTCAGCCTGTAGGGATGGGCGCGGCTGCGCGTTTCTGCAATCGATACGCCTCATTCCGGAATGCAGGCCACTGACAACTGACCTTGCATCACTTGCATACACACTACATACACGGGGTTGGTAGCCCATCACCCTTAGTGTGGAGTAAGTGATAGGTGTCGTCAAGTATTAGCCTTGTCGCTGAGTATTGATACTCACTATTGTTTAGTTGAAGAACTCGTATTTTTTGACAATTACCGTATATTTATTTATACAAACATATTTCATCGTTTATTTTTAGATGGCTGGACTCGTTTGAGATTATTGTCTTAAAATGTTCGTAATACAATCATACAAGCCTAAATAAAAGATTGTATTATTTAATGATATTCTTTTTTAGCAGTTTCCCTAAATCGCTATAAATAGAGATAATATGTAATCTCTTTCTGTCCACCTGATGGAAATTGTGCGAGAAGTTTCTTTACAAAATTGTATTATATAAAAATCAGCGAAATATTTACATGCACATGCACTAACAAATTGCCATGTCGACATAATATGTAGAAAAAGTTTGATCAAAGAGATATCATGTAATCGAAGTTCAGTCCTTCCCGAAAGTTAAAGGACGTAATATACATATGTAAGGGTAAGGACCTTGGTCGAGGTCCGCTTTGATTAATCACCCTCCTGTCAGAGGTCTGGGTTCGCATCGTTAATTACCCGCGATACAACTGCGGGACACGTTCATAAAACGCCCCGTTACCTTGTTATTGGAAGGGTTGAGGTTTAGTATAATGTGTATCTTAAAAGTAGAAAAAAGTGTTTACCTTTTACGCAACATGCGCTTCTTAGTATTCTTGATGCTTTGGAAAAATGTAAGTAGTTCACAATTTTGATTTTATATTGCTATGTAGTTAAATATATGGACAAATTTAATCATCAATTTTAAGTAGGTTCTATTTTGGACAAGACAGTCAGTAACTAATGTTAACTTTCACTATAGTAAAACTGTAAGAATTCATTAAGATATTGCTTAACACGACATTAGTCAAACAGCCACAGATCACACAATTTTTCTAGGGTTATTCTCAATATCTAAGCCACAAAGTTTTTTTTATCTATATAATTTAAAGGACTTATGCTATATACTTTTAATTAAAACTCTAAGTATCAACGTCAAAGCTGACTTCAAAGACAATTAGCAAATAAACAAACATTTTCAATCTATATTCCAAAACCCTAATAAGGAAGACAACAGCCTTATAATCTTAAATTAGACAAAAACGTTGATTCTCATTCCCCTTAGTGGCTCTAAGGTCTCAGGAGGGAAGGCCGTGGTACCGTTTTGAGGTCAGAATTACAATACTCCGCAGGGCGGCCTCCAAATAGGATATTGGATCGCAATGCGCTCGGGGATTGCTTTGTAATCTAAAGTCTGCAGCTGTCAAACTTTTGGAATTTATTTGAAAAATACATGTCCCAGTTTCTGCTATTGAATTGATATTCAAATTACATTTGCTCTGGTTAGAAGCAAATAAGGGAAGCGCTGAAGCTAAATAATGCGTATATTGTGTCTGTGGTCAAAAACACATGACAAACTAGCTGCCTCTCTTCCTGCTATGTTTTTTGAGATAGGATTACGGCGTCAATAGATTTTATTGACCAATAGGCTGGCTGACTCTCACTAATATTCCTTATTGATAGTTATTTATGCATAAAGGTGACCGAGTAAAACCTTGCCTCCTCGACATTCCCACAATTGTATGAAAGAGACTTCGCAATCAAACTACCAATATATGTATATAGCAATGTATCTCATAGAATGAAAATTAATCACAATGTATTATTTTGAAATAAAGATATACAGAATGAGTATTTTGAAATAAATGTATACAATATTTCGTAAAAGAAACATACGGTAACACACACTCATGCTTTTAATCTCTTAGAAAGTGGTCAGAAGAGAACATGTTTTCCTTCTTATTCAAGTCTCCCACCAGCGTGGGACTTAGGAGGAATTACTAAAGGATTAAGAGCAAAGCGGGTCAAAGGCTGCCGGCTCCTTTATTAGCGGAAGCAAAAAAGTTTGCGAAAAACACCCTTGACCCGCAGCGGTTGCCAAATTGCGAAAATATTGTTTTGAGAGGAGACAAAGGGGTGGGGGAGGGGTGTCATTTTTACTCGACATCCGCTCCTATGAAGCGATGACATATACCGCCGTATATGTAATATGTTCAATGCTTTGTGGTTTGAATAGAGTTTAATTTACTTTCTAGTAAGATGCGACTAAGGGTCGAGCGTTTTTTGGTAGTTTTGAGCGGTAAGATTACCAAAAGTTACCAATATTTCTCGATTACTTCGATTTTTAAGCCCAAATCCAATCAAGCAAATTGTAACGCTCTTCTGCTCTTTCTAAACGTTGTTAATGGACATAAGTATGTATGTGTCTGGATATTCCTCTTTAATCTTTTTTTCATATACGTATATATATAATTAGGTATGTACACTTCTAATTGTGTCACAAGAACTTAATTCAAACAGCCAACTTTGCACATTGTAGCAATTTCGCATGCACGTGTCATTGGCATAACTCTCGCGCTTTTGAACAGCCTAAACTTCAACAGACTAACTCCACAAAACACAGCTTTCAATGTTATTTGATTCGAATTTCCATAACGAAACTATCTGCCAATAACACGTCGGCAGCAACTGTGTTTCACAACATTGATGCTAAATAACGTCAACACAGTTTTCTTAAAGCGAAGGTGCACTGCGACGTATAGAAGAGCATGCATGAGAGAAATTGTAGTATGACAATATAAGTATGACAAAATTGTTCTAGTGCATCGCCCGACGTGAATTTCGACGTTCGACTTCCGATGTAAGGTCTAAATAAATTAGAATTAAAAAATAAATAAAATACAACTAACTGTCGGCATGCATGTCGTAGGCGGCGACTACGGCATTACGGTATCTATTGTAACATGTCTTAACAACCTGTCACCAATGTTGCATATAACATCATGATCCAAAATTCATGCTAAAACGTGACCTAGGAGATATTAACGCATCTTAGGTTCTTTCCACGCCGAAAGGGATTAAAGGTTGTGATTGTATAACATTAAAATTTGTTAAATAACATATTCCTTGAAATCAACATCAACTATATCAACTAAATTTTTTTACACCTTTAAGATAAAACGAATGCAAGATTTAGGAATTTAAAGACGGTTTCCAACGTTTTAAACTATGAAACCACTGCACACTTATGTTTTCTCTTACATAAGCACCCATAGATACAAAACCAACTTAGCTAAACTCGCAAAACAATATTGTTTAGAACTAGAGTACCTAGAGGGCTAGTAATGAATTAAAAGCATACCAAAACAAGAAGAAAGCTTAGCCTTCGGTATTAATTTGGATTAGTATCTTGAAGAGTTTAAGACATTGTTCCGAGATTAACGTTGCTCGTTAAACTAAGCTCCGAAGCTTTTCTAATTGGTTTCTCCTATCGCGAACGGGTAGCTTTACTTTTAGACTTCTGTGCTCTGGCCGTGTTGTAGCTCCATCTATCGTTGTAGAAGAAAAGTTGGTTGCTGTACGAATAGGTGATCATATGATCATATAATCAAAAGAAATCAAGTAATACCAAGAGTTTTGACTATAAATAGTCTTAAACTTATTCCAGAAACTGAAAGAATGTACGAATCTCTAATACCGCACTGGAAATAACGATCTCACCAGTATATCTATTATTTGTTCAATACGCTTTTTTCTGCTTAGTAATGACTAAACTAATAAACTGTCATATAGATCTCCCATTCTAAAATCAGATTCCTGCCCACTCATGTCTCTAACTACCACGGATGTAGTTATGATCGTAAGGCGTATGTATATATATATGTAAGAAACAGTAAACTTGACGACTTATTCTAAGTAGCTACTTTGCAGCTAAAGTTGTTATCTACAGCGTGTCCCAATAACTTCTCTGGATATAATTGGATGCAAAAATGGAAGTCGTTAAAATCTGCAATCAAAAGTTGACTCCGTAAGATCCTATTAAAACTTGCTGCTATGAAAAGACGCCAATCTTTATTACTATTCAGCGTAGACAGGATTTGTCGTTAAATTGTATGTATTCATTTAGACAGCTGTGACTCAGGTAATGAATAAAAGTTTCCAAAACCGCGGGTTCAGTTGAAACAATAGAAATATAATGAGTTAAGATAAATAATATTCTTTCATGAAAATAAAATATATCCTTCACAGAGCAGACAGGTAAAAGTCAGTGCCCCTACACAGTGACATGTAACACCACCTGTCACGTTAGATGCTATTTGGTAAAAACATGGGTTATAAATCGTATTCGATCCCTGTCTAGAGTTAAGAGTTGGACACATGAATCTCTGCTACTCTGAAAAGCTCTTAGCCAGGAAAGAGACAAGAAAGTAATTATTATTATATCATATCAAGATATGCATGGATTATAACCCCGTCATAATCCTTAGTTAGAATTCTGTTTACGTCACAGACTACAACAAACTACAACATAATGACAGCACAATAACTGTCATCTCCCATAAATACCTTAACCGAAAACCAGATGGCGTGATAAAAGCGAAGCGTTACCTGAAACAAACAGCAAACATTATCCATTATGTCACCTTATGACCAATAAAAGTCTACTTTACTCAGGAACATTAGAGGCAATTACTTTAAGTAGGTTTTTTTATGAAACCGGCTGGCGGTCAGCCTAGATCTTTATGTGCGGCTAGATGTACTGAAGGACCAATAAATCTTGACCCCACCCCTCCACAAGAGTGGGGGAGTGCCCAAGGAAAAAAGGAACATGTTTTGTTCCTAAGATTGGAAAGTTGAGCGCGGTTTTTCAACTAGAAGTTTCGCTTTGTACACGAACTATACTTGAGTTTGCTAGTGTACTCAGAAGCAATCGATAAATGTATTGAGTTTGTAAAAGTTATATTTTATTTATTCTTGAGCTAGTGATTGATTTACATAGAATGCTATATAGCTGTCCTTATTTTATCGAATATCATTAAATGCTAAAGGTTCATTTTAATTTTCAATCATATTGGCTCATAACTTTTTAGAAAAAATACAAATTACACTTTATCCAAGTTTGGAACATATTTTAAATGAAGCATTATGTATCAATATATATTCTAAAGTAATAACGACATCGAAAAAGGCAAAGCTAGGTAGACCACACAAGTTTTCACAAAAGCAATAAACAAGTTATGTTATATAGTATATATCTAATATTATCTGCACCTTTACTAAAGAGTTTGTCACACACCATTGAAACGTATGACGTCAATTTGTTCCACTGATTTTGAGTGGTCATAAAATATTTATAGTCCTAACTTTAACCCTTAGTTGTTTGTTAGTGAAAAGTTCAGTTTTAACCTGTAGTTGTAGGTAAATGACTACTATTACTAGCTAGAAAGGAAAGTTTAGTGACTTCCCTAAATAGTAAGGCGGGTTTATTTCAAAATATAGCATGATATTACGAGTAGCTATACCACTATACGTCTAGTACCCTTAACACAATTCTTAAATGTACTTACCAAGGGGCTTTACCAAGGGGCTTTACCAAGGGGCTTTACCAAGGGACTTACCAAGGGGTTCAATTGGTGTAATAATGTCCAAATATTATTATTATTATTACTATTACCTCTGGTGAGGTAATCAGTGGTACGCATGATTATCTCCGCAAAAGCGGAACAGGTTATTTTTACATATACTCATAAAGTATTCACTTAACGTTAACATGTGGTGGATAGAGCCACCGAATCTCTACAGAGGAATATGGGATAGGCAAAAATCCCCTTTGTTAGCCCTAACAAACCACTATTGTTTCGGATTCATCTTAAATCGTATATCTCCACTTTGGTTCGTACATGTATATTGAGAAGGCCAAAAAGGACGAAAAAATTTAGGAACACATAAATTAGAAGCAACCGGGCCGAAATTCCGGCCGGCTTTCCCGGATTTCCGAAAATAATTACGACGTAGACGCTCATTGTCAGTGGCAGCGACTTCATTCAGGCTTTTTTATACTTTGCATACATACATATCGACGGTAGAGTCATAATTTGAAACATAGAAGAGTCATTTACCTAAAAATGCAAATTGTGGTGGTTCATTTCAGTGGATATACTATAATCTATACTCACAATACAAACAATATTTTTAATTTTTACTTTATAAACCGAATAAATCTTGTGAATAAAATTTCATAACATTGATCGTATTGATAGGGTTTATGAACCAAAAACTACCAATGTCAATTTAAGGGTATGGAAAAAAAGTATCTGGACTAGGATATAGGAATAGGATGTAATATCCTTTTGTTTTGTTTTTTATCCCCTCGTATACCTACACAACGTTCACGTCTTCATGACTCAAAGACTCTCTAATCATTATAATATAAAATACGAGCACATGTATGTGTGAACGCTAAGATGAATTTCAATAACATCTCCCATAACCTTACCTAACCCTGTGCCAGTGTATTTCTAAGTTAGGTCCCTTTATAGCCTCGTTTATTGGTCACTTTTTCCCTAAGAGTCAGGGGCAAGGAGAATTACCCTATTACGAAGCAACTGTACGTCTTCTAAACTCCTTTTGCGTTTTAGTCAAACGACCTCCTTTCTTTTATTACCTCTTTGCAAAGGGCAAATAACAAAAAAAATGGATAACTATATGGTGAAAAGTAAAAAAGAACCACAGGTGATGATGCTGTAGATGACATTGTAGTGAAAGTTTGTTCAAAATATTAACATACTGTATACACTGCAATATCAAAGATGAATGGAAAATGACAACTCTACAAAGAAAAAACCATGATTAAAATTTACATTTAATTAGAGTTATAGGTAAATTAAATTAACTAATATAAAAAAACATGAATTGAAAAACGCTTGTAGGACGCCCGATATTTCACTACAATCAATACTAAAAATTCACTACATTGGAACACTTATCCCTTAATCGTCTTGTACAAACTTCCGAGTACACTGACCAACCATTTCAGTTCATAACAATCTACCTGACTCCTTATTCTCAAAGTCCTTATTTTGCATTATTTCCTCAATATCAGCGTTATTGTCTTCACAATAACCAGTGACCTAAATAGGTCTCAACTAAATAGGAAAGACGTCCCAACACCCATTTATTGGGCGTCAAAGTGTCTAATCCCCATAAGTGAGGCGAACGACCATATCGATTTGCACTCTAGCACGTTCGCAATAGAGCACATTATTCCCTGTCACGTGCCAAGATTATCATCTTAATATTCTTGGTTAATTGTGGGGCTCGATTAAGGTTAGTTCTTGGGCGCGAGGGAATAATCTACGATACTTGATGGATCACGTGTCGAGAAAGGATTTGAATTTACACTAGCTGTGTTTAGTATCCGCTTAGTATCTTTACTCATATCGTACCTATCAGTAAAGATATGACCATTTTTATAACATTCGGTGCTGAATATCTAATAGAATTTACATTAAACGTAACCGTATATCATTTAAGGATGAGGGAAACATCGTGAAAATATCTATTACCTGGTCAGTACTTGTAAATGGTGACTTGCCTTATCAGCTATCAATTGAGTACCGAATATCTGGTTAACACGTTTATTTGAGGTTTCCATAGATTTAATGACTCCGCAATAGCGGAGATGTCACGAGAACCTTTAACTATCTCTTTGGAATTTGGATTAAAGTACGTGAAATAATTTGTATTTGACTTTTTCATATACTATTGAAAATACGTACACGTCCAATTTAAAATATCAAAACTTTCAGAACAACCAACAATTTCAATATTTACTACAGGCCTATTATGTTTACATTGCACAATCGCCATACGAGTGACAACAATAAAAATTCAAATCCTTTCCAACCAGAGAGAAAAGTCAATCACTAACAACTCCCTCAAAATCTGAAGGTGCAACACAAAACTATCCAAAAGGGAGCATAAAATAAGCCTAAAGTACCGAAAAGCCTCAAAACATGAGGTTCTAAACCCAGACAGTTCCCATCTTGAAAGGTTGGACACATATTCGTCGAGGACGATGAGCCAAGATGAATCTGCCAAAGCGAAACATCAGTCAAACGTCCAGAACTGCGACTTTGTGATCACAGCCAGCATCTTGGTCCTCGCCCTGTATTTCATGCATCTGCTGATTAAGATGTTCTGCACAAGGCTGCCCCTACGGACGCCAATACGGCTGCCACGAAGCTTGTGATAGAAGACCGGCCAGGAATATAGATAACGGAAAAATGAATCGTTGAACGATAGAAACATAAGATTAACATAAGGAGATGTTCAATAAAAATACATATAATACTTGATTTTAGTATCTTATTTACTTCGGCTTCGAATTGGTATTACGATTTGTGTTGTCGCTAGAAAGTATTGGCCACTAACAGGCCCCAAGTGTCGTAAGAGTAAGAAGGCAAGTAGTTCGTATACTGTTTCAGACTAACAAGGTTACTTACAATTACTTACAATAAATCTCCTTAATATGGACATTCTTGTATCAAAACAAACCCGAGTTGTTGCCGAGTTCAATTAAAGTTTTAATAGATGCAAAAACTAACACGATTTATTGATAGGATAAGAGATATCAATAGTGGATTTGTTCAAATTGGTCTGGTTGACATCAATAAATTGGTGTGATATCTGGCTTGACACAGCTTGCCGAGAAAATATACATACATACATACATACACATCACGCCTGAATCCCTGTAGAGGGGTAGGCAGAAATCACGGATCCCCATTTGTCTCGATCCTGACAGACCACTTTCGCTTCATTGACATTCATACATCTTCTCATACACTCTCGGCGGTTATAGGTACTCCTAACGTCACCTTTTTTCAATATAGCGTCTATCTGACTGTTATATGTCTTATTAGGCCGGCCCCTAAGTAACCGCCCTTCCACTTCACTCATATATTCCTTTTGTCAATCTGCTATCATTCATCCGCATAACATGTCCAAACCATCGAAGCATGCTCTTTTCAATCTTAGTCACTACATCTTCTTTCAAACCGCAACCTTCCCTTATCACACTATTTTTAATTCTATCATTCAACGTTACTCCTAACATGCTTCTCAGTGACCGCATTTCGACGGCATTGATTCTACTTTCATGCTTCTTTTGCCATACCCAACTTTCACTACCATAAGTCAATGTTGGAACCAGCACAGCCCTAAGAATAGCCATACGTGCCGATTGAGAAATCAACTGGCTACCCATAACACTATACATAGCCCCATTAATCTTATTACCTGCACACACTCTACGTTCAATATCTCCCTCACATTTTCCGTTACTAGTAAAAAGGGTTCCCAGATATACAAAATCATTCACTTGTTCGACTCTTTCGTTATCTATGTCAATCTTGCACTCTGTCTTGCTAAGTCCCTCCATGACCATTACTTTCGTTTTATTTACATTAATTTTCATTCCTTTCCTCTTAAGGGACTCATTCATGCAAGTGACCATCTCCTGCAACTCACACGCCGATGACGCAAGAAGAACCTGATCGTCAGCGTACAAGAGGCATTTAATGATCAACTCGCCCATACGCAATCCTCTGTCACTTTCTTTCAAATCAGTCAAGCAACTATCCATGAATAGAAAATATACAGATAGTTTTATTTCCCCAGACTCTTATAATTCAAATTCAAAACTAATTTCCACAAATTTAGCTATCGTACTTTTTGTATGTAAACATGACTAATACTTTATATGTAATGAACACAAATTTGTCTTACTTGGCAGTGAATCCTTCTTTCTTTTCTCTGGCTACAGTTGCCAAGAAATCAATTCCCCGAAAGCCTTATACGTAACAGCTTATAGAATTAGCGTTCAAGTCCGCCTTAAACCAATAAGTTCCCAGTAAGTAATGGCAAACAAGCCATGCTTTTAAGCTATACAAACTTGACCTCTGAGAGTCAAATGTATTATCTATTCCATTAATAGGGCAGTGGTTTGTCCAACCATCTAGTTAAAATGTAAACAAAGAGTTGCAGGTTTGATTCTCTAAATATCCATGTACAACAGTAATATAGTATATTTTTTCTGGTCTTTAAATTACGCGCATACAGTTAAAGTCTGAAATACACTACTAACACTTTCACCTTTTAATAGTCAATATTATTTAGGGCAAACTTTGTATTATTACCAATGCAAAGTACGTAAATGAAACGACACACAATATTAAACCATACTATGTATTTCTATAACCATACCCTTATTAATCTCATGATCCTGTCGTCGAACGATACATTTTCTAATTCTCAGTTTGTTCTCTTCTATTCCACGCTCTGCGGCAGAGGTGGGGGTATGGGAATCCTGATGTCCAGTGATCGCAGCAGCGAGTGCAGGATATAGAGGGAGAAGATCAGCATACTGCCAGAGATCACAAAGTCCAAGACCAGGGTAACCACCTCGATAGCTTCGTCTGCGTTTACAGTCATTGATGAGTATGTTACAAGCTTTCAAGATGAGAACTTTCTGGACTTAAAACTTCATGTTCCTAAGTTTTTTTGTATTGTAGATAGGCTTATTATGTTCTGTTTTAGATGGTTTTGGGGTTGCTTCCTTAGATGTTGAGGGAAGTGTAAGGTATTAAACTTTTCTCTCTGGTCGAAAATGTTGTTGAATTTTTATTGTTAATGGTATAATGGTTGTACAATTACAACTTACTTTATTATTATGCTATGTAGTAAATAGGATGAATAGAATTTATTTCCTACACGAGAAAAGAAAAACATTTATTTATTGTCAATCTATACATATTACATTACTTTATACAATTAGATTACATACATAATTAATAAGTTCTCAGGCTCATACCGCACAAATCCTTATAATTACAATATTCCTAATTCTTATGAGATTTTTTATCAACAATTAGTGGATATAGTAGAACATAATCTGTGCCTGGCTATAAATGAATTTTTGTTGAATTTTCATATGCATTTCTTCACTTCCTCGAAATAACAATAAAAAATCTTGCTTCTTGAGCTTTAGTGATCCCAGATTTAAAAAAGTATCGACTGACATGCCTATCACACTAAAATTACTTCCCACAAATACCTAGTCTCCAGTTCACGATATACCAGGAAGGGAGTATTCAAATACAGGACTCAACCTAATAATGAATGGTTCAGTAAAACATCATCAATGAGGTGAAACAGCCAGACTGAAGCAAATATTGACTCCACTCGTTCACCGCTCGTGTGTACCCACCATTACGGTAGCTTTATTGGCTCAATGGCTTTATTCTGCGGTTTTGTGCGGTAATGCTGCTCTACGTTCATTATACATCTTTTCGTTGGCTCTTAAATGTGTCCAGGAAATAAGGCAGATGATTTTATTTTTCTGCTCATATAAAGAACTAACTTACGTAATAGAAGTGCCAATTGTACCGGTGATCCAATTTAAAGTATTAAACTACCACATCAAGAAAGACATGAATAAATACATATGGAACTGCATTATACACTCATCTCTAAAGTAGACATCGCATGGAATATCATCGTATTTACTTTTTGAATCACTATCAATTTTTGAAGGGTTACAATGCAGTAATGCATCATTATTAACCAAAAATTAATATTATACTTGCAATACCTCGCTTTAAAATTCAACCTATTACATTTTTTAAAAGTACGAGTATAAAAGGAAATAATGCTACCATCTGAGCGATCGCTCTCGGGTCAAGTGTAGCTAAACTTTACAAAGCTGGTACATTTACTAGTACTAATACTACACGATGTTAAGTCCCATATCATAGCGGGCGAGAACAGCTGACGTGGCGTGATCGATGCGTTGTTTACCGAATCTCATATTTCAATACAAGAGTCTCCAAAGTGCCTAAGAGACCCCGATTCACTTAATCGTAATAGAGCATATGCAATTCTACTGTAGTAAATAAATAATTCAGAAACTAGACGTTGGGGAAAATACTAGTCATACTTTTTTGCATATGATGGTGTGAGCTATCTTAGGGTGAATAGTGAACAGTTAGAATTTATTGAATTTCTCTTACATAATTTTAGCTTTCGATAAAGAGGTAGGCAGAGAGTGACCGCTGTCTCTTTCGATTGTAACAAACCACTTTTACTACGTTCACGTCAATAAAATACATTCAAAATCATTGCTGGGATAAAGTAATTGAAACCCACGTGAATAATATCGTTGAAATCAAAGATTCAATCATTATAATCAAGTAACAACTGTATCAGTGTATTGAATTAGAAGGGATTTCCTGACAATAGAACCGAACTAATTCCACCCCCTATGTTGGAATATATGTCAACATATTATTTCTAGTTGTTATCAGCATTAGTGGTAAGCCTATCATATTTCACAGGTAATGTATAGCGCTGTAACTTATTGGGTCACTTGCTAAGTTGAAACTAGTCCTTTGTCCAGAAGTTATAACTTAAGTTAATTATTATGTATAGTTATAGATCATTTTTGCTTTATCAACTATATGACTTTTTCCAATGTTTTAAAGGTGGAGTGATGTGTGTATGTCAAATAAGCTTTTACAATCCAGTTAAAAATAAAACATGAAAGGAAGGGTTAAATAAGACGTATTTACTCAATTAATGTAAATTTTGCACACTCGATACCTACTATTTGGCTAATATCAAACAACCTGTACCGAAAACCTCAATGTAGGTACAGTGATGAACAAAAGCTATTAAAGCGGCGCAGAGTTATAAGGCAGTACCTTAACGATTGGCATCAATGGATCGTTATCCTTTAACGTCAAAAGGTCTGTTACGTTAATTTAACGGCAGCAATATTTCAGGAAACCGTTTGTTTATCGAGGAAATTGGGTCGACATTGGGTATATCTGCTTGTTTTGTTGTAAGATATGACTAAAGAATGTTCAGATAGTTGGTAACCTAAAAATCCCACGTATATTCACATTTCTACACTCGAAACGGGATAGGCTAACCGCTAAGACTACCGATTGCCACATTGATCATGACAAATCTGTCTTATGTCTCTCATACACATTTACATTCATGATCTCCAGGTTTTCGCTCTACGTGTGAGTACGTTTGAAATGACAAAGAGCTTTTAAATTACTCAAGATTTAAAGATAGGTGCATAATAAAATATATAAATCGCTAAGTACGCTGTACATGCTGAAATGAAAGGCATAATTTTATTAAATCCCCAGATCAAATTGGAAATTTTCTTTGATAGCTCAATATAGCTGTGTGATTCGTGACCTGCTTGGCGATTTCCAGAACCTTTGCATTAGAGAGACGTCAGGAATCTTTGATGTTTATTCAACAATTGCTCTCAACGTTGGCCAACGATAAACAACAAGTCAACATCAAACGTCTTTTGGGAAACGGAACTTTGGAAATGTGCTCTCATAACTGGGTATTTTGGACTTTGTTGGAATAAGAATAGAAATGAGTGGTTGCGTAATATGCTAAGCTTTTTATCGGTAGTGGCGTAACCCTTTAACTTACTTCGTATGTTTTTATATGCGATACTTTACTTCTGGATAAAAAATATAACAATTTATATCTATATATATCTTATGATAGTTTAGAATTTGTCGCAGAATGTAACCAACACATTATTCATTCACATATTATGAGACATATGAGAACTGATTTGGTTGAATGGTCGTGTAAGAACCAATCGGAAATTTAATGTTTATTCTATTGATATGAATCAGAACTCTGTCCATAAAAAATATAATATCATTATCACAATAGAATACTTCTCTAACCGAAAGAAGATTACTACCTATTCATAGTATTAGGGAAAAGTAGGATATATTTAAAATCAATGAAGCCTTTTCTATTTCTGCATTTGCATCTGGATCGATCGCTTATGCAATAATAATAAGGCAGCCGCTACGACTTTGCTACGAACACTCGAAGTACAACTTTGAGACTAGAAAGTAATATTAAATTGATAACTAGTCGCTACGTTTTTTCCCTGAATAAAATATAAGTTTTTCAAACTACATAGTAAAATACTTGTTACTCAATTCCGATTGAATTAGATTCAGAACTTTCATTCCGATGGAATGCAAAACCACCTGTCACATTGAGTACTGACTATCTGGTTAACACGTGGGTTCGAGGTGGCCATAGAATTACTACCTTCGCAATTGCGGAGATGAACCTCTGACTACCCCGCGAGGGTTAATGGTCGTGAACGCGTATGTATGTATATAAACACACAGACCTCTAATAACATTGCAAAAAACCATAGCAATGCATATATACCTATTTAAAATAACCTTAACTACCCACCTCACTTAGTAACCTGTTCCGACAATAGCATGTATTAATGTCTATTGACACAATCCTGAATCTTCCACAATATCTTGGCACGCGTTTAAAACTAAGCACACTGAATGTTGACGGCCACTCAGGCCAAAGTTATTGGCATCGTGCGGTCCGTGCCAAGGTGTACAATCAAATTGATTGGCCGTAAAAGCCTTTATCTCCACTAAGGAGGCCGCCTCCACCCTTCGTAAAAGCTCTCGACACTGTATACATACCGGACAGTGTAACCCAGGCTTAAATCGTCAAAAGGATTCCTGATTTAATTTTCTAGTTACGATTGTTGTCACTTAGGCGCTGTTGTTTGACGAAGATTACTATTATTATATTTAAACAATAATAGATTCGGTTTAGGTGGTACAACCAAGGGCTTAGATAGTGCTTTGTCTGACTTTATACCAGCTAGCATCCATCCAATATAGGTGTCATAGTATGTTATGTGTATTCACTACTTCCCATTTCGCCTTACATCCTATTATTATTATCATTTCTATTCATTCAAAACAAAAGATCGAAATCATTGATCAATATCCTCACGCTGAGTTTTACCACATAGATATACTCGTATATACCTATAGTTTCCCTTGAAAAATCTAGCCTATTGTTATGTTAATACATATATTTAATTTCTGCATTTCCTTTTCCTGATAGATCAGGTAGAAAGACAGCTAATAGTATTATATTTACGTCCCAGACCAGCACGACACAATCTTATCGGCAGATAATAGGCACACCGTGACAATTGAGCTAATGTCGCTACTGAATTAGGATTACGCTGTCATTTAGCCATAGCTTAGTATCAAAGTCACGCTAGATAGTCATTTTAGGTCTCGTTAGGCACCAACCTAGCCCTATCTACCAGACACGGATATTGTGCCTAATTGTGGCCCTGATTGCATAGTGGAATGCTGCCTTAGGTTATTATTGTAGGCCATTTGGCAATGCCTAATTGGTTCAGGAAATGGGGTTGTCGAATTATATGTTATTAAAGTTTGTTTGAAGTTATACAGCCCCTGCTTTATAACTTCGTTTGGAATATCGAGGTTTATGTACTAGGGTAAATGTCTTATTGTGAAATATTGATGATAGTTTGCCAACCCACCGCCCTAGTAGACTTTACTCTTTGTCTCTATTCTATTCATACGATACATTCTACTTACGTCTTAAATTAGCACTGACCACAATTCCGTTATATTGTCTACCACAACGGTTATTGTTGACGAAAAAAAAGATTTCCGAAGATGAAGAAGTCTAGTTCTAAAATATAAAATAGTCGAATAAAAATATGACCAAGTTTCTATAGTACTTAAAATAGCCTATGTTATTTGGGTACCTATAACTTCATTTGTTTGTCCTATGTATTTCTTGAAGCACGAACACTGAATTTCGCTTTGGCGTGCCCAGCGAACCAAAACATCGCCGAGTAATGCCACCTCGCTCTAGTCCACATTGCAGAGACAAAATGGCGTCCCTTTGTTTATATGCCAGTAAATTTGGGTGACAGCTAGGGGTCCTAATGCCTTGCTAATCGACCTCGGATGACTGCAAGCCGTCTATTCAATGCTGACGCGTTTATGGGCGGTGTGGGCATGGATCTGTATAGTAGTTCTGGTCTAGGAATGAATACTACATAATAATTGCGTTAACATAAACCCTTTTGGAGTAGTCACATGTTGAGTCCACCATCAACTTAGCAATGTGATTGAATTTGTCCACTGGATTTCGAAAGTAAACCATCCAATAAACCGTCATGTCATATACAGATGCTGATAATTACCTCTTGATTATAGACAGGTTTCATCAATATTTTTTTGTCACTCAAATCAATAATCAAGATGATTACTCGATCAGAAATTGTCTGACGCCGAATTAAAACTATTTAGTCTTTATTCGTCTAATTCATTTAAATTAATAAATAGGTAACAACGTAGGATACAGACTTCGTAGAATGCTGACATTAAACGAGGTTGAAACTTATCTCAAAGGCGTATTCACATTAACATGTTTTCGACCATTTATCTCAAAACTTTAGCCATAGGATAGACCGTTTGAGCTTTAGTAGCCATATAAACGGTTAAACAATAAAAATATAATCTTGAAGACAAAATGTTATCGGTCACCTACGGCCTTACAGTCGGTGTTAAAATTGAATTAATATGGAATGTTTTTGACAAATAACTAACCCATTGTCTAATAAATTCCTGTTACCCATTTACTCCTAGATCCTTATACAGTATTCGAGAAGATAGTAGTCTCCTGGAATTCTATTTACATCCAAACTAGCACGAGCATAAAGTTCAAACAACACAAAGTGGGTAAACGTGCGTACATAAATAAGTGAATGCTATTTTTAGAAGAGCGTTTTAATTCTACCCTTTCGCGTAGGTGTGAACACGGCTTTAGTTCGTGAAATAGATATCACATTTACACGTCACGTGATCCCGTAGTTTGGCAGGTGTGGCGAATGGGTTAAATGGAGCCTCAATAGGTTAGGTATTTGCTTTAGGCTAGACGAAATCCAGGCTTTGTAAACTTTATTCTGCCTACGCTAGTATGTAACGTGTGTTTTAATATCGGTAATAAAGTTGGTCTGAGACTTAATTAAAACTAGTAGTATGAGTGAATGAGTCTATAACAAATTACAGTATTATATTGTTTGAGAATTGTAACACCCACGAGTAAATACATAGTTTTAACATTGAGCGTAAACATTGTAAGTGAAAATTCAAATTAATTATACGAAAATTATAAATTTCGTATTTATATCTCTCCATATACTCACTTCAATATGTGCTGGAAAAACCTTTCTCTCTCTCATTGCTTTTAGCATATTTGGTGTGATTTCAATGACATAACATAAAGTGTCAGTCATTATTAGTGTCATTAGATAAACTAAGAAAGTCTGTTTATACCTCTACATACATATATTCACTTAGACTCATATCACTTTTAGTATATGAATTTGTTGATTGAATTGACATACCTCATTATTAGTGTCATTAGATAAACTAAGGTAGCTATAGTGTCTGTCAACATTCCGGAAGGAAGCTTGTTAACATTCTATTTACGTCCCATTTTAGTTGAAAATCTCATAGTGTTGCATAATTAAGTTTCGCTTGTTTCCTCATCCGTGACTTGGCACGTTGAAGGTTGGGAGATTTCGTTGGGCCTGATTCCCTAAACCAAGTTAAGTCCTCAGGGAAGGGGACTTTCCCACCTGAACGCACCGAAAACGAAATTGAATATTCAAGAAACATTTGAAAGGAAGGCGCGAACGGTTTAAATAAACAGCCTTAGAAGACTTTGTACTATAACAGGAGTCGAGTTCTGTGATAGTTTGGGGAAGTGTTTATAATAATTGCTTTTCTTTCCGATTTGATTAGGAAAAAATAAAAACTAGGAATGGTACTGTAAATGACAACAAAAACTCATGTCACTACAAATATTCCTTAACCTCTACAATTTACATAGTACACACACAACGTTACAACGTAACGATGTGTGTGTGATACGTATATAAGTTTATAAGAATGCTTGAATTGCTAATAGCATTTATATATGTATGTTTATAATATAGCTATAAGAATACTACACTAGTGCAATACTAAAGCTGACCAATGCAAGAAATCGCAGAAAACTTCCTACTAAGTTTATAATAGCGTAGTTTTACATATACAGGGTGGCGCATTCAAAACGGTCAGTATGGGAAAGTCTGAAACTATAAGAGATACTAAGATTTGTTCTTAGGAACCATGTCACCGATTTTGATAAAAAGAAAAACTGCATTCATACTTTCTTTGAAAAAACAACTGTATCCAGTACGGGAATCGAACCCGGTTACTTTGAAAAAATAAATTGCGCCTTTTCACTTTTTCTTTTTAAATATCGATTGTGTAGGTCTTAAGCTGTAAATGTCTCTATGAAACATGGTATCGAAAATGAATAAAGTGCATTATTTTGGCATAGTTTAGTTTATTATAGTAGTTTACATACATCGTAACAATATTCAACAGACATGTAAAATTGTCGCTATGGCTGTTTGTAGTTTTGTACTTCCCTACTTGTAACATACACCATATCATGTGGCATTAGCATTGCATTAATCCTTTAAGGAGGTTTTGTTATCTACAATAATCAAAAACTAACAATCTATTGAAAAGTCCACTTAAAGTGACGTATTTGAAAATTTCTTTTGGGATTACGTTAAGGATGAATTTTACAAAACAAGCTATGACACCCTTGAAGACCTAAAAGTAGCAATAGAGTCAAGTTTAACGCAAATTCACCACATGAAAATACAAAATTCAATAGTAAGATCGTTACCTAAACGTGTTGAATATTGTATTGAAAACAACGGTGGTCACTTAGAAAACCTACTATGATAAACTAAAGTATGCCAAAATAATGCATCTTATTCATTTTCGATACCATGTTTCATAAAGACATTTACAGCTTAAGACCTACACAATCGATATTTAAAAAGAAAAAGTGAAAAAGGGCAATTTATTTTTTCAAAGAAACCAGGTTCGATTCCCGTACTGGATACAGTTGTTTTTTCAAAGAAAGTATGAATGCAGTTTTTCTTTTTATCAAAATCGGTGACATGGTTCCTAAGAACAAATCTTCGTATCTCTTATAGTTTCAGACTTTCCCATACTGACCGTTTTGAATGCGCCACCCTGTATATGTATGTAGGTTAATAAATAACATAGCCTAGCTATTAGCCCAGCATAACACGTAACGGCTCTAAAACAAAAGTCACATTTACAAATACTGTGAACGGTGCCTATCTGGCTAACGAGCTCGCCCATCGCCAATAGCCATTTCGCGTGACTCGCTTGCAATAAATCAAAACGAGGTACTGACAACCTACCCCACGGTGCAATGGCTGAACCGATTGGCACAATACTAACACTGGCATGTCAAACAACTGTAACAGAGGTGTTAGAATAACGGTTTTTGTACGATCAATGAAGATAAGATACGGTTGGCGTGGTCGATATGTCGATAGTTGTTCGTAGATTGATTGCGTGATTATTTTGGTGAAGAATAGTAAGGAAAACAACGGATCTTTCTGTATAGTATCTGTGAATGATAATGCATGCACTACTAGTCTCGTTTCATACTGTGTCTATTATTGGTGACATTTGTAGTACTTACTGCGAATTCTTTTGTAGTAATTCGCAACTTTTCTGGAGGGAACCCAAAAAGTAGTATTCCGTTTACATCTCAGGTTAAAAGAGTAATTATTATTACTAATATATATTTACATAAATTAATTAGATCTGTATGTCTCATAGAATCATAATAATACAGCTGTTTTATGTCTCATAGGATCATAACAATTCAGCTATTGAAAGACAAGTTTATTACTTTTTGTCCCCGGCAACAGTCTTTGATTACTAAATGTTCTGAGAAGCCTTTTGTTTATTCCCTCTTCTGTGATCTTGGACTTATGTGTGTATGTAGGTAGGTATGTATGTACCAGATAAAATCCCGCAGATCTGTTGCGTATCCAATTCGTTACTTGTCCGTAATTTCATCCGAAAAGCCGCTAATTGATTTATGTGTGAGAGCTCTTATCGTGTTTCATGTCCATGCTAATGAAATGGACTTTTATCCGTTATTTTCAATTAAAACCAGCTTCGCAATTAATTTACACGCTATTTATTGAATTACATACGCATCACGACTGTTATTATTTGTGAGGTAGTTAGAAATTTGCGTGAGCTCGCGCATGTTACTATTATTATGACCACATGCTATGTATGACGTACAATCATTGATGCAGGAATTTCCGCACTGGAATCTTTCTCGCCATTTGAAACGTCAAAATATGACAACTGTCCACCTTCTATCAAAATATCGTAAGGAAACACTAAGTAACCTTTTGCTACTTAGTGCAAATGGCAACTATTGGGCGAAGTTCTTGTGAGCTGATATTGATATTACATATTTTCGAGGTTCTATCCATCCTTACAAGGATTGAAAGATGAGGCTATATGTACGTATAAATGCCACTTTACAATTAATTCATCAGCCATTTACAAATGAGCGTGCAACCTACGTTTATTTATGAATTGGCATCGCGATAATTTTGACACAGACATCGTGGCATTAAATCGAATTGGAGTTAATTAATTTTGAGTTGTAAATCATTTTTGTTGTTTTCATTTCAATGTGTTTTGTTAGAGTTATTGAATTGTTGATTTATTTGGTTTGTTCATCTTTATTTGCGATTGTTTTAAAGGTATACTAATCAATGTTTGTTAATAGGCAATATATAAATGCTGTTTTGAAACTCAATACAATGTAATCATCTCCATTCTTCAGTATCTGTATTCATTTAGATTTTTAATAACTTAATAATATTTTGTATGATATTTATCTACGGTAAAAGAATACATTTAATCCTTCTTTCACATGCCTTCATGACATAAAATGAAAGGACTGAGCTTTTGTGAAGCATTTTTTTACATTACATTAGCATTCTGTAGTATCATGTCCTACAGAACTGGTTATATTAAGATACTAAAGGGATAATCGATACAATAATACATATGTTATGGTACCTATAGTTACATACTAAATCTTAAGCCTTCATTGAACCAATGCTTCTATCAATGCAAGCAATATTAATTAATGGCTATACGTTTGTAGCTTCCCTTTCTGAATAGGGTAGTAGCTATGCTAGTTAGTACTATTCAGCCCTTATAGATAATTAACTCTATTGTAGTGTAAGGGAACAGAATGCGTTTCTGACATGTCTAAGTCTACATGATTTGTGTAACTATGTATTACACGAGCTTACAACTATGTATTTCCTGTAATTTATATTTCTGATGCTCCGTGTACCTAAAGTTTTGAACCAATGTATGTACATTAACATTAAGATCAGATCAGAGATAGCGTATGGTTTGGACATTCATTCATTTTATTTAACATACACATTTTTTTTATTAAGACAAGTATACATATTGAAGGTTTTGACTTCTGCAGTAACTATGCCATTAAAGCTAATCAATAATTTGACAACCCTAAAGAATTAAAGTCATATGTATGCACATATTCAGCTTCTAGCAGTAAATAGCAAAGCCCTGTAAATAATAGTCCCCAAAATAGGTCTCCAAAAGAGTCTGCACTCGAACCCAAAAAAGGAACTGAACAAATCACAGCGATAACTCTTATCACCTAGGGTTTGCAAATCCACTTGGTGAAATGTGGCCACTTATTTGTAGCCAAGTAGGTGGTCTTTTTTATAGCTGGTTAGAGAAATAACCCTACGTGTACGTGGTTTTAATAATGAAGTTTAGTATACTGGTTTTATTCTACGGATCGAAATCTTTGTATATAACTGTTTTACAATGTACCCAACATTGTAGAAAAGACTATGCATATTTCTTTCATTCTAATATCAGTGTTCTTACGGAAGCTATCAGCTCAACCACTTATACTAAAATCGAGTAATTAGACAATCAGAAATCAGAATAAGATTCCATGATTTCTGCCTACACTAACAAACTACAAGAGGCGTATTTATATAAGAACAATCAATCGTGAACTTCCACGAAATTCTTCCCTAAACGTGATCCGAAGCGAAATATAAACGGGAATAAATCAGGAAGAATATAATATTCCAAATTATTGTCCTAATCAATCGCCGTATTTCGGATTCCGTAATGAAGGGGAGGCATCGCTCATCTTTACGCTTTGGGAGGCGGCAACGCGACGCGGCAGTAATACGTCTGCTAGTACCTAGGGGTGGGAATCTATATTTACTCAAAAGTATATTTTTGTCACTAATATATTGTATCAATGACATCGCAACCCGGATAATTATTCCTTATGTGGCCGAAAACTTTCATTCAGTGTACCTCGAAAAAGTTTGAAGTAGAGGAGTATATTGAAATATATAAATTCCAGCAGGTTTGAAATGACGATTTAAGAATGTAGCTTATCTTAGGTAAGTTAGTTTACACGATAACTGTATTTAAAAGGAACGTGTGCCATGGAATCCGGACCTTATTCATTCGGTGTTCAGACTGTACGAGAGAGCCTGCAACTGCAAAATAATCTAAATTGAAGTTGTTCATGGAATTATGATAGTGGTTACTAATTCATATTAAATCAGAGCTTGTATTTAGCATAACCATCAAATAAAAAGTTAGCTCATTATAACCATTTTAACAGCAACGAACGAACTAGAAACGTTTCGATACTGAATAATAATCAGACTGAGTAAACCCAACACTCCCATCCCTAGCAGAGCCGAATTTTTAGAAATTTATGCTTGTGCTCGCGAAGAATGGATTGCGAGCTTTCAGGCTTGAGTTGAGTTTTCTCATTCTTTTCCTCGATTATGCTAAAAGGCTCACTCATTGCGCCCTTACATGTTACGTCTTTATTACTCTGCTGTATATTTGTATGACGGAAAGGGGTTCTGATCTGCTACGGTAATAGAATATAACTAGCTCTTTTTGACGTTAAATATATGTATTTTAAATGGTTAAAGGTGGTGATTGACAATACTATATGAGTGCAAGCACTATGTAAAATCTGAGGTTTTTATTCATTAGCTCTATGAATCTTTATATGATTCGTAGCATATTGAAAGTATAGTCATTGCTTTTGTAACACATCTAGTTGAGTCGAAGTTTCAAGAACTCAAAAATAGAGAATCTGGGAAGGCGTTTGAGATCTCTTTTGAATCTTGTGTCAAAATCTGACCTCGCTGTTGGAATTTCAAGAAGAACTTTCCTCAAATGTTATGCCTGGGCTTAAATTGGCTTAAAGATTCATTTCGGTATCTGGGTCAACATGTCTGGCACCTGTCGTTACCGATTTGAGGTCCACCAATCACCTTTCTTAAACTGGGCTCCGTTAAAGATAAAGTGTTGCTAATAATTCGTTTTATGGATAATTTTGTGACTGCGTAGGCGAGGGTTTTCTTAATTTTAGGCAACAATAAATTTATAATTGAATTTCACGCTATAAGGTTTGCAAAATTAACGATAAAAAGCCATGTTATTATTTGAGATAGACAATTGTCAGTGCTTGTAACCAACACCATGTTGTGTGGAGACTTTATAATCAAAAAAAGTTTTAAGATAATTCTAAACAAGTTCTGCAAAATTTTACTATCCTGAAAATTAATACTGAAATCTGCAGACTCTGTGCTTAGACCCAATAAGCACAAACGTGTGTACGGGATTATTGTACACATTTTCATATCCAAATTAAAAAGACACATTGATTCGTAAAATAACAGCATTTTTCCTAGAATTAGAAATTTCCATTAATATTCTATTCGTATCGGATTTCAAACCAACGGATTATACTTGAAACTTTTATGGAAACCCATTAAGGGCAGGAAAATTTACACTGATTTATTTTGGAATCAGAAAAACACAATATTGGAATAAATTTTCCCATGGAAAATTCTGCCGCGTGTAATAATTTTAAGGTGCTGTCCTGCAGGATTAGCAGTGAAAGGTTTCCGTTAAGCTCTACCGCATTCAGAACCTTTTTTTCTCATAGAATATCTTGTTTATTTCATTCTATGCTGATCTCAGATTAGGGATGTATCTCTCTTTGGTTCTTTACAAAAGGTAAATGGCAAAGAGATCGGAATTTCCGTAAAATACTATTCTTTTATCAATAGAATATTTATTTTACGCTGTAATGTTTACTTTAGAATCATTTACACAACGAACATCGAAGTTTACTTACCTTCCAGTTTTGTACTTTAATATAATCAACTATATAACATGTTACAAAATGCTACATAAGTCTTTTCAATTTATTTCCACAACTTAACCTAGACGAAACGACAAATATTACATGTTTTTTAGTATATTAAAAATAAGGCTTGTATTTTCCGAAAGTTCACTACACACTAAGCTTAGCCCTTGCATGTCGAAAAGCGTATTTACTACGAATCCAACAGTTTCAAGTGTTCCAGCCATGAATGGGTGAGCTCAAAGTGATTCTTTGAAAGAGATTTGCCTTTGGAACCCGTATGTTGTTACTACACACGTTTTGAATTCGTAAAAGAGTATTAAAGCGAAATATTATACTCTAGGTATATTTAGTATAAGTTTTAAAGTATACACAGAAACGAAACGTAGTGTAATGCTGTATAAACTAGTAAATGTTGTCTATTTCTAAGTAAGTAGACTATATACTATGAAATGGCCTACCCATCTGTCGCGTCGGATTCTGACTGATGTCTAGTAAAAATTAGTTGAAAAAAGCTCTATCTCGCCTGAATCATGGCGGACACTGTATCCCTATCTATATATAAGCCAAAAGAGGTTACAATCAAGATGTATTGAAATGAAATAATATATTATACCGTAACGTAGTTTAGGATTTGAATAGAATAATTCTAGTGAAATTGTCCCGAAATACTAAAGACGTATGCAAGTACAAGATATGAAGTTAAACATAGTCTTTCGATGGCCAACTTTTATAATTAAAACCACCGATCTACCTGAATATGTCGGCTTTGATGTTCATGCGATAAAGATTGACTTCAATAAAGTAATCCCGTTCGCTCCTAGATGATTAATAGGCGGCTTTCGTAGCAACTATTCCATCCAAGTTGGAAACTTCGCAACACCTTGCCTTGGGAAATTACATGTCGCAAATAAACACATCACGTAAGCTCAAAACTTTGGCAGGTGTTGTGAATAGGGGTCGGGAAGGGCGAAGTTTCGGTTCAAGGACAAAAGATGGCGCCCCTAGTCGTTTTTTTGGGATAGCTTTGAGATAAATACTGAATTGGATGTCGATAAGTTTATTCAGGATAAGTTAGGTGAGGTTATTCAGGTCACGCCTATTTCACGAGTCATGCTAAGTTTGTTATGTTTCGTGTGAAATTATAGAAAATGTTATTATTGAAAATAAATATTACTCAAACCTATGAATACTACTAACTAGCTTAGTCTTTTTTCCTAATAATTTTGTAATAGTTCTGTTCGGAAAATTGGACGAGGAACTTTTCATACCATTATACAGATTAATTCATTCACAACACCTAATAATTTACTAAAAGTAAGATATTGTCAGCAAGGTTCTACCCAGTCCGTAAAGAGATGCGATAGAATACAGGAAAGTTGAAGCATAATTTTTTATACATATATTTATATATTGCAAAATTATTGACTCCATCTTTAATAATATCTTTAAATTAGGTCCTTTTAATTTTGGTATGATGCTTAAACCAATATAATATTTATCGTTTTCATACACAACAACCGCATAAAATCCATTGACATCATAATCCATCCAATCGGTCTGGAAAGTTATGATTCAACAGAGAAACAAAACAAAAGCAGACATAAAATTGTCACCACCTCTTTTTGGGCACCACAAAAAACGTCTAAAACAAATTTCAACAATACAGTATAAACGCAGGTGAAGTTTCCATTCAATATTCAATGGACTAAAAACCAGGGTCCAACACTGGTGGAAACCGTCATAACTCCATGTTCAATCAACGTCAACCAACGACAGATGTCAAACAGATCCGCAATACAAACACGTCTTTATCACCTGCACTTAAGTCGCAATTTGGGCCAACACCCACAGGTCAGGTTTAAATAATCGTTCGGCTTCTGTCGTCCGGAATCCGGGGATCCGGACGTCCATTCTAGTTTTATTTTGGACGTTATTTCGGCCGAAATGTTCCGGGCAATTAAATTACGGGTCTTATCGCGATTTATTTCCGCGTTAATTGTTTGAGTCCGGTTCGACGTTTCATTTGCTTCGATTGGGCCATTTGTATTAGTTGGCGTGATGGTAAGTGCTTCGTTGATTAAAGTTTGAATGGATTTCCTATTGTGTGTAAGATAGCAGTGATTATTTATCGATTGCTTTGTTAAACGATTTTGAAAAAAATGCCTCGACTCACTTACTTTCATTAATCTTTTAAGGCATCTTTCTCTACAATTCTTCAAACTGCGCACTTCCATCTTAAGAAGAATATTAAAATTGTTAAAGGCTTTTGGTATCTGCGAAATCATCGCTCGATTGAAAACCTCTAGTCTCTTTATCTTCTCTCACGACTTTCTTTAAGAAAGGCAGCTTCTTAACGCCCTTGATTCGAATTAAATAAAAAAACAAAAAAAGCACAAACTCAGTCATATATAACAAAAACCAGTCCATTGGCCTCCGAAAGGTTTACTCAAAAATAATAAACATAAGTAAAAGCCTGCAAGGTCCAGTTTAAGCCAAATCAGAGGTCTATTTGCGTCCGAAACTAGCTGGAGGCCCCGAGAGCCCCACAAAGACAATCGTAACAAGTGTATGCGGCATGATTAGCGGAGCAGCGCAGTGTCGAGGCGTCGGAAATTCGAGTTTACTCCGCAGCGCATTTCGGAGTGACTCTGCGAGATGAAATGTTTGTGGCCCTGCCGGTTCTTTGTCTGCGCTAATAAATTCAGCCGACGTCCTCTGCCTTTAACGTTGCCGAACCGGGGCATCCGACATTCTACAAGGCTAACTATTCTGTCAATGTTTGGGGCGGACGGGTTGTAGTTGGATTACGGAATTTCTTAGCAGATGGATTTTGGATTAAATTGCACAGTTTTAAGGCACATTTTCAAATGTATTTTAGTTTCTGTTGGTTGGACAGGTAACGTTTTGCAGGTGATTAGTGTCTGGATTGCTTTTGTATTTACTTGGCATGCTGTGAGTTGACCATTTTCGTGCTGTACACAAAATATTATACATCTTTACTAACATAATAATTAAACCAAAGGTAAACGTGGAATATCTACATAAACAAAGAAAGTAAAGATATATCGTTTGATAAAGCTCGGAGATTTTCAATTCCCTAAAAATAGGTAATAATCATCAATATTCTTAATTTCTTATAAAATAGCCCTCCACAACAGGTTCACTAAGATGAAGGGCCTTCCAAACTTATTATTCTGTCCACCCCGGGGATAGTGTTTGTATGCAGCCTTGGTCAAAACGTGGCATTTATTTAATAATTTATTAGCTTCGTTGGGGCGTGTATTGCCAATCCAAATTCGGTTGATTCGACAGATAGTGAAAGATTAATGGCGCAAATTTAATTAAAACAGATATGTGGGTCACATTAGCAACTATTCCGATTATTTTGGTCCAATTCCAATGTGCCAGTTAACTTAAGCTTCAATTTATAAAGAATGAAACCAACTAAGGTAAAAAAATTTAGCCAATGGGTTAGAAAACTGACTTAATATTCCATATCACAGAAATATAAACATAACATGACATACGCTTCACGACCTCTGTATACACTTATTATGAAGGGGTAGTCGGAAACTTGAGTGTTCATGTTCAAAATTTGTAGGGCATGTTAGGTATGGATCAATCGAAGTACACGTTTCACTTGGTAGACAGCACCCAACGTGATAGGTAGTGAACCATATCGCTATACATAGGTACTAGCTATTACATATCTCGAAAGATAGGCAGGTATCCTCATGATGTTTTCCCTCACCGTTATATATAGAAGTTATCACAGTTGTTATGCTACGAGTATATGTTTTGTGAATGAATGTATACACATGTATAAAAAGAAAAACAGAGGTAAACACTCAATCGTAAGTAAAAGAAGATGGCCGCTAGCCCGCCAAGAGGTTTTCGCAGAAATAATAAAAATAACTATAAGAGCCACGGTCCGTCCACTTTAAGCCGAATTAGTTTTCCCTCGTGGGGTCAAGCGAGTGTGAAGCGTGCCTAATTCTTTTATAGGGGTCGAGGAAACTGCTTTTTAGACAAATTCAGTGTATTGCCGAAACACAAGATTGGCTTAATACACCGCTTAGCTTCCACTAGCAGAGATTTTGAGGTAAACTTATACTATTAGTTCATTAAATTATTTAAATTAATCCTCAAATCATAATACCGTATCATGATGCTAGCTGGAACGTTATACGAATTTATTAGTGTTTCCTCCGGGTATGTTATGTGTAATATGAAAATTTACATTAGGCAAATAACGTCATGAATTCGAGAATGGACTAAAATGTGACACTTATATTGATCAAAAAACATGTATTCATTAATATTATTATTCATTACATGCATTAAACATACGCTACATGATTTGAGTATCACTCGAGGGATAAGCAGGTTTCATCACCATGCGTTCCCTCACCGTGAGCGAACTGTAAAGTATGTACGTAAATACAAATCACATTTTTAATCATCATTCATAGGTCTGGGTCGAATTTCAAACCTAGGTCCTCTAATAAGAAGTCAGAGGTCTTACCCACTAGGCTACATCCGGTCACGAGTCTGGAATCATTAATGCTAACGTTTTCCAGGTCTTGCCTACACCGAAAGGGATAGCAGAATGCAAATATATAGATATATCAGTTAAAAGATAACTGCATTTCATCATTCTATAACACTCCCTGTCTATATAGAATGTCAGTGAACATGTCAATCTGCTTCGTTGCATGCCAATATTACCTAATGACAGATAAATTGCAAATATTTACTTGTTCACGATACGGAAAACAAATAAGTCCAATCGCTGTGTGTTTGCCTTTCGAAGCCTGCTTTAAATATGCGTTGTAAACCTGTCAACAAAATACGTCACATGATGACCTGGGATTGAATAGAATGCGACCAGCTACCTTCGCTTATTAAATAAATAGTGATCCTGTCCATTTTGCGTGAAATCTAAAGTTGTGGTATGTTAAAGTAGGGCTCTGGACAGTACCCTTTAGACCCTTTCTGCATAATTAGAAGCGTAGCTGGCAACTTTGGTTTTTACGAAGGTATTTGGTCCTCGTTTCACTAGATAACCGGTATCCAACGTATATGTTTATATTATCTTATTATTACTTATTTCAAAAGAATATACAGATTTCCTCAGAATGTTTTCCATAGCTAAAAGTAGCATTTGATTACACGCATGGTCATCCATTCAGATACCGACAACTATTGAGTGAACACAAATCCATCCAAATAACTTATCCCAAAACCCCGATTCAAAACAACCTCGAGCCATAATACAGTATGCAGATTTGACGTCTCATCTTTATTGTATAAAAAGTAAGCGAGAGCGATACACGGAACCTTTTTGCGCATTAATAAGTGAACCGTGTTTATTCATATTCCGAGTCACTCTTCACGGGGCCCCGTTTATTCGCCTCCATTCCGGGACTCGAGTCTCCTAAAAAATGTATCTCGCTGAATAATCAATTTAGCTTCTGCAGAGCGTTCACGTGAACGAATTCCTTAGCTGCTCCGTTTGGGACATAATCGACTTTGCGAAATCAGCTCGCAGAACACGGGACGTTTATTTGCGAGGAACACGGCAAGTTTAGGGTATAGGCATAGGTTTTAATTATGCGGATTAATGGTTAATTAATATTTTTGAGAAACTCGCGATTTTTGTTCAAAAAAGACGAAACGCATTCACGACCATTAACCCTTGAGGTAGTCAGAAGTTCAGGTTTCCATCCTCGCAATTGCGAAGGTAGTAATTGTAGGGCCAACTCGAACTCACGTGCGAACATTTACAATTCTATTGGGCCTATTTTTATAAATTTTACAAGAAAACGGGACGTATCGCGTAGATTAGATAAACAAAGTATTACCTTTGCAACCCCACGTCTCGGCCATGTTGCAATGGCCATGGTCACGGGTCAACAAGGCAAAGGTACTAAAATGAATAATGATTAAGTCCTGTGTAGGGAAATTGATTTCGATAGTATGATATATATATAGTCTTGTATGGATTGTAGGAAAATTGCTTTCGATACTAGGTACATATAAGTACAAGCTTACATTTACACACAAGGCCTTAAATCCTTTTTATCAGAAGTGACCATCATCGTCCTTAGAAGGCTTCGGCACTCAAAATGCATGTCTGAACAGATTATCAATTTTCCACCCTGTTCACAAATGATTTTCCCTCACCGATACAAACAGCACTGGAATATCTGCTTAGTAGCCTAGGAAATCCTAGGTATAATGAATTAATACACTATGATATAGTACACCACTTATCACGTAGTATGGTTACTTTATAAAAAATAAGTAAATAAAATCACTTACTACGCAATCGCAATCATGGGAACCTTGGACTACCTCGCAATAAATAACGGTAATAATGCGTTTTTTAATTGTTACTGTATTTGAACTTCAGCTCACTCCGAAAAGGATTAAAGTCGTAACGCCCTCTGTTGTTAGTGGCGCGGAATTAATCTGCTTCGGACTTTTGTGATTTTGCAGTTTCCACTATTTTCAGCTATGAATATTTGCGTAGAGTTTTTGTGAAACAGATTTCACGTTCCAAAATGGATGTTAGCGTTGCGAACGGCTTTTGTTTTTTAGGATATACATATGTTCATATGCTCACTAGCTTTTATTTCCATCAGCGTAGACAGAACCTCCTAGAAAACTCTTCTTGGACGCTTTAGCATGACTTTTAGGGTAGACTAAATGCTTTAGACAGATTATCTCTCATTTGTCACGTTAATATAACTATTGAGTAAAGTGTATTTGATAATGAGATGTTACAAAAAATAATTTAATTTTCATCTAATGTACTTTCCTTGTCCATATTGAATAAAAGCATTGTTTGATTATATTGGCTAGTTTTTTAGTCAAATTAACCTACCCTACCCTCGTCACCTACGACAACCATAGCTATTATGTGGAAAATTCCAGTTAATATCATTCTATTTGCGTCACGGATTAGCGCGAGTCTTTTATTTATTCACTCCATAATACAGCTCTCACAACTTCATTCCATTTTCAGAGCACAAAATCTCTGTCCAAAACAACAGGCTTTTTCATAAGGTCACATTCAATCAATGCTATATCCAGCGGTGTCAATGAGATTTTCCGATATTTTTTAACACATTCAGCTAAGCGAGAGCTTTATGCGTATTGAATGTGTTTTTTAGAATAAAGCTTTGTTGCGTACTTGTAATTATACCCTTTATATAGCGTACTGGATTTATTTTACTTTATATCTCTCTATACTTTGGTTACCTTAGCATTTTTATGTGGCTTGTGAGAGTTAATGTGGAATATTAACATCGCCTAATAGTACTTATATTTACCTTTACTAGCCTATTAGTACATGGGACGATTCAGTAATATACTATTTACGTTCCAGGCTAGCACATAATATACGTCTAACTTACATTTAATTTTTTCTTGTCTTTGAGTGTAGCTTATTCTATGTCCAACTCTGGTTGAAATCACATACCTGAAACAAGAATAATTGTATTGTTAACAATGAGAATTGAATAAATATACTCGTAAATATTGGTTAGTATATTTGGAAGCTGTAGATGTCAATCAATCTTGCTTTGAAGGATGCTGTTTAAACTACAGGATATCAAACCTTAATATATACAAAACTTATAAACATTGTATCTCGTATACAATGATTTATTTTGGCAAAACATTCGTTTATTCAGCATTCACCACGAACCAGCGTGTCGATGTGGCCACAGACATTTCCCAATATTGATCAAATCCGTACTAATTACAATCAGGTTAGAAAACCCATCACTAAGCGTTTCAAAAGCGTCAATCTATTCCGAAAATAGAACGAGCAGCTAACAGATCGCTCAAACTAGCGACCGATTTATGTTTAATTAATCACCCGCATTATACCCGGATTTGAATGAAAGATGAATCCGCGCTAACCGGCTTAGGCTGATTATAAATCAAACCGGAAAAAACAATCACGTCCAATCGGATATAAAGTAAACAGCGGATTGCCAGTGACGTCGCGGCGATTAATTAAAAATCGATCCGATCCGAATGAGCGTAAACATCGGATAGCACCGCTCTAGTTTCGCAACTATCGGTAAAGGATGGGATTATTTTGTTGTTTTGTTTGCTACATACTTTAATGGAAACTGGGTCTATGGTATAAAAGCTACGTATTGATAATCCTCAATTAATCGAAATCGTTTTAGTCACTAATATATAAATAGGGGTGACTGGATTACGATTACAATTTTGTAGCGGTTATATACCAACACGTCACTTAGTGTAACAATACATTGTACTTTAGTATAGCTTGTAACGAAAAATGTATTATCCAAGTCATGACAGCTCGGTATTTTATAATTACTCTTATTTAACTTCATATAATGAAATATCATTACAGTAATCACATTACATTTGTGCTAAAAGATTAAAAGTTTGATGCACATTCTATCTGAATTCTTATATTTAAATGATCACAACACAAGAGGACCTCAACACCATTCACACCCTGAATTTCTCAGCATCCGTACTGACACTTACATCCCATTGTAACGTAATAAACTTAGGGGTCGGTTTGATAAGTTCCCGCGACGTCGGCTTAAAATCAATCGATGTGGGCGAGACAGGCAGAGAGAACTAGGGCAGAAACCGCGCTATCGTTCGGGAGCAAGACGTCGGAATTAATATCTGCCATTCATCAGTACGTCGACGGTTTTAAGAAATTTATGCTTGTAATAGCAGTGCGGTTAGGGTGGCTTACACTAGTGCATTGTGGATGATTTTCTATGAGTGAAGGAAAAATATATTTTCTGATAGTCAATATGGCAATATGTATGTGTCGTGTATGTCTGCTCTTTATGTAAAGGTACATAAAATAAAATAAATATTAGAAGGATATCAGAATAGTTTAAACTATATTTACTGACATAGAAGTAGTTATAGTTTTAAGAGATTAGCGATTTATACTCATGATTAATAGCAAACGGGACTTACGCGTATGTTTTTAAATAATAAAGTTACCTTTATTAACCCGACGTTTCGGCTACGTTGCAGCATAGAAGTAGTTGATTTTACTGCTGGGCTCATTTCTTTTGTATCAAGAGTCGTGAGTTAAATTACTGACTACAACAATAGTAAAAAATCTTGAAGAACCTACAAAACTTTATCAAATATGATGATCACTTTTATCTATCCCAAACTAAGTACACTTACGACACTCATTACTGTACTGTATTGTACACTATAAAGTATAAGCTTTCTTTCTTAATACCTATTTTTCCCTTACTTATTTTATCCTATATCATTCCGCTACATACATTTTTATGTTCTTTCTCCAGTGGAGACCAACCTTAGGCTCTAGTTGAGTTCCCTCAGTCCTTCATCAGGGAAGCTCATTGTGTTTTTATGCGTAGCGGCTTTATTGCAGTGCTTTTTAGAACGGGGCTGGCGATGCGGTTTTCCTCATACAATTCCCAACTGCTTTACATATTAATATTATGGAGATCAATGTTTGCATTCAAAACGGAGAGTTATACATTCACAATGATATTGTTCTGGGAGTGTTGTAAATTATTGTTAAATGCACATGCATAAAGTTCTTTCAAGTCCTTTTAGGACGGATATAACCTCAAAGACAAACAGTTCCATGAGATAAGCCTATCTACAGATAAACATCACATCCCATCCCTCTCCCTACATAGAGGTAGGCAGAGATCACCGGTCCTCATTTTCTCGATCCAAGCCTTTTTTACTTTTTTCTCGATTCCCAACTTCAATGATACACACAACTCATATACGAACAGGCTATTTATAAATAAGTGTAGCAATATTAGATTAGCCACCATCATCAAGACTACCTAATAAAACCTCAAATCTTGTTGACGCATTATAATGTCAGGAACAATGCTTCAAGACATTCTATTCTTGCACTAGTAGGAAAGACAAATTGTATATTTTTTATAATATACTGAAGATGTATGCCTCTTTGTCCTAGGAATTCAAGACTCGATGAGAAATCAAACAATAGAGTGCGGAAAATTCCATGTTACTTAAGCTCTATTTAACACACAGTAATTACATTCTATTTAAATTCCAGACAAAATTCAGACCTATAACCGAACGTATATGATAACCTCACGTCCTAACAAAGTGGGTAGAAATAGGTAGAGTTTATCATGTTAATCTGTAGAAATATATAAAAAATCTGGTTGAATTCATTATTTATATATTTATTATATATTGGCAGAAGATGTAACACATTTCTTACACAACACTTACTACGATTATTAACCACGAAATTTCACGACCTATAATATAATATCTTAAAATTTCTGTACACCTCAAAAAGAAATAAGTTAACGTGAATACATACATACTCGTACATACATATATTACGCACACACTGCAATAAAACACAGCGTTTTGCATTCAAAAATAGTGGCAATAAACAGTACATTAAAATTATTTATGCAGAGGGCGCCAGCGTAGCTACGAAGCCTCTGGGCTCTTGCCAAACAGAACCGTCACGTCTGTCATCCGTACAGGGTAAACAGAGGCTTGGCTACCCTTATTGCTGGTCTTACGCCATGTAATGAAACTGTAAGGGTGGAAATATAGGAGTAATTGACTTTCAAGGAAGTGGAATCTAATTAGGATTCTTTCTAACGTGATTTTATGTGAGTATAAGGAAGATTAGGAATAATTTGTAAGTTTCGGGTGATAGGCTAGTAAAATGTTGTATATATTTCATTTATGAATCTGAAAATTAATCTAAAGGTGACATAGTGGTCCAATTCCAAAACTCTATCGACCCTTAAATGCATAGAACATGAGTATATGTAAGGTGCTAAATATAATATATGAGGACATATACTAATGAGTATATCCTCCGTCCTTGCTAGTATAGGATTAAAAAGAAAGCTAACTACCTGCCATTCTTCCCCACATGTCGTAGGAGACGACTAAGCGACAATGAGTCAATGGTCCTATTGAAAAATGAGCTAGCAACTTGTCACCAGTGTTTCATATAACATCACAACCTCCATATTCATGCTATAAGTGCACCCCGAAAGCGACAAAAAGACGAACAGGTTTGTACATATAACGATTTCATCTCCAGGTCACAATGGAACTATGACAGGAAAACATGAGTACATGTGTCACTTTCTTAGGTCACAATAAACTTGCAAAAACAACAAATAAGGCTTGCGGGGTAGGTCGGGGGGAGGGGTAAGAGGCTTGGCGTGCTTGGGACGGGTTTATGCCATCATAAACATTGCTTTTGGAAATAATAAAAATAACAGAAAGGGCCTGGACTGCACACGCGTGGTTTGAGCGTGGTTAGGGTGGTGCTATATGAAAGGTCGCGAAAGAATGAGTATTTAGTCTTTTAGGTAAGGTGGGGATTAAACGGTGCTTGGGTGACATTACTAATTGGTTTGTTAGACATATGCGAATCATGATAGGCGGGTTGGCATTGTGTTTTTAAATATCGACAGATGTATTTCATTGTTCACAAAAGAAGGAGTTGGATAAAACGTTTTCAAGAGATTTTTGTAATAATTAGTTTCGTCAAATTTCGCAAAATTGATTCTGGTGGCAACACAGGAAGAATGCAGTTATATAAATTAACAATGGCACTTAATTAGTGAGCAAACTTAAAAATTAAACACTAGCTATAACAAAACTCAAACCTAAAACTTCAATAACAATCATCAACTCTGAATTCCTCACAGTGTACAAAGACCCTAAGGTAGGTAATTCCTATATAAAGGTCGGGCATACCACTTTTTTCGGCATACACTTTATTTTATTGCTAAAACGATGACGGGCCGCTATTACAGTTTTCTTGCGAATGGCATTTGTTTATGAAGTTAGGGTAGGTACTGGCTATCTGAATCTGGGCTTAGGAATCAAAGGTCTGCGTAGATATTATTGGATTCAAGCCTCTGACTACCCTAAAAGAGTTCACGACCACCGAGAGTACACTGTTAGCTTTCTCATGGAGAATTATTTTATAATAATTGGGTTTTAATAGATTTATAACACATATTAATATTTTTGAGAGACTCGCGATTTTTATTAATATTTCATGAAAACAGGACTTATCACGTATATTTTAATTTAGCAAAGGCATTTCTTTGTTTATAAAATATACGGGTTATTTTCCGTTTTTTCGTAGAGTAATACATATTATTCTTTTATTTCCAGGCTTCGTAAAACAAACGTATCACCAACGTTTATTTAGAGACACGTAAATTGTAAACCACAACACAACATAACCGACTACTGCAACAACACACTAATTAAACTATATTATAGTGTGCCCATCCTTACATAATTTATCATGACGTTGGTGAGGCCCAAGTTGCGAACCATGAGGAACATGCCACCACAAACCTCAGAAGTAAATCAAGGAACACGTTATAACCTTCAAAGGCGCGTGCTGAAGACAATAATTCACCGAAGCATTCGGAAATAGCTCGGTAACAACGCAGAAATATGAAAATCAGGGCGTCTTCCACATATTTTTTCCTTGACTGAATATTATTTGCTCACATAATATTGCTGGCGCTGTTCTTATGGGATTACGAGTGTCAGGGGCGGGGTGTTTGCTCGGCCTCATTCCAGGATTCGCATTTCACTGAATAAGTAAGCTGTATCGCTTTTGGTAATCAATTAGCGAGATCAGAAAACTCAATTTCGTAGGGTTGACACTAAAGGACATATTATGACAGTAAAATAGGCGATATAGAGAAAAATGATGATGTTAGAAGTACATATAACCGCTAAGTGTGTATGAGGTGTATGGACAGTGAATCGATAAAAATGGTGTTCTGAGAATTCTGCCTGCCCTCTGTAGAGAAGCGGGTGTAATGTATGAAAACTCTTAGAGCAAACCTATTTTTTCTGTCCTGGTAATAAACACAGTACTCGATATTCGAGCTCCTATGAGATATAATATCTCCGAGGCTATAGCTATATTCCGACAAATATGAAAAGATATGGCATATCTACCTATGACAACTACTTAACTGTTCTTTAGTTTCCTATAAGGTTTTGTAAATTTTACCTCATTTACATCTGTACATTATTTCATGCGCACTCTAAACTTCAAGTTCTATATTACTCTTCTTCAATACAAGTATATACCTATTTGTGCGTCAGAGTTACAATAAACATATAAACGTTATTATACAATAAACATAAACAGCATAAGTCTGGTAGATCTACATTATTACGCGTATATCTAAGTCAGCCTTAAACTAGCGCGGTATTGAATGTGTCACTCGAGTCTTGATTTGACGCACCCTTTGAGACCAATTCTCATTTCCTTTCATGTATGTGCTTTTAACGTCACATTTATTCAGAATATATGTGACATGACAAACTCAGCAATAACAGGCTTCGTGAAAATTCCAAATATTACATCCATAGTCTTTTACTGGAAAAGCAAATTAAATAATAATTAAATGACTTACTTTTTGTCATATTATATGAAATGGAATGAACGAATAAAATAAAAAGAATCTTGAAACTTTTAAACCTTTTGTATTGAATAGGATCGCAAATATTTTTACTCAATACTTTCAATTTATCCTGGTATAGATTTCAATTTATCTGTGATATAAAGCAGCTACTACTTACCTAACCTCTCACTAATGTAACAACGACAATTTCGAGACGTAATAAGCAAAATATTACTTCACCTGTTACGTTTCGCATCAGATGTAATAAGAGGTGTACTAAAGCTCTCACATAAACCGTACAGTCACAAAGTTTGGCATTAAAAAACACCATTTAAAAATTCCCCTTAACATCACAGCACTATTCGCTTGGGGTTCATTGCTAAGCATAAAACCGTCCATAGTACACCATCGTAAAATGTCGCCTACACTCCGCTTAATGCATAAATCTGTTTAAAGTTTACGTTTGTTTGCTCCAAGATTTTAATGCAACCTATAAAGGCTCTACGGGCAATGTTTACAAATTCATATTTTAGCTCTGCAGCCTTACAATGTAGTGAGATTGTAGTGGATTTGTATAGAATGTATTGTGAATTATTAAGTAGTGCAGATGGTGTAGCAGGGGGTTTAGAAATTGAAGATCCCAGATTCAACCTGCACCACCATCTTGACATTTCTAACGAATTATTAATAATTAACGGGACTTGTCGCGTAAGTTTATTATAATAAAAATAAAATTATATTTCTAACGGATATATACTTGTACACAAAGTCATTGCTAAATCAACACTATTTGCTAAAGTTAAACATCATATATGTGCGTTAATGTCAACTCGCCACTATTCACATTGAATACGGAGATACAGCCTCCGACTAACACGAAATGGAAGCTTATCTTATATACTTAAAATGCGTCGTAGCTCAGTTGTTTGAGACTTAACTCTGTCTCATTGGGTGCAGGATTCAATTCTCGCCTAAGTATGTACCAATTTAAAGTTTAATGAATAGAAATACATATGTACATTTTCGCAATAAAAATAGTTTCGCAAAATGCACTTAATACACATCGTGAGGAAACCTACCTGTTCCGGAACAGGTAATGTTAAGCATTTTTGAAAGGCGACATGACTTACCATCTCTCATATTAAGTACTGACTATCTGGTCAACACTTCACGTTCGAGGTGGCCATGGAATTTTTATCCCCACGATTCCGAAGATGGAAATCTAAACCTCTGACTACTCGCAAGGTTTAATGGTCGTGTATGCGTTTGTTTTGTTTGTATCTTACATACACGTTTATAACAATTAACCCTTGCAACAGTCAGAGGTTCGCGGTTCGGTTAGAGAGGTAATAATTATATGGCCACCTCAAATATACGTGTTAACCAAATAGTACACAAATGTGATGTGAATGTGACAGTTTCACAAGCACTGATTAACTGTTCCGAATAATGCGTAGGCTGCGTCACGATGCTTTCCCTCCATAGTAGTACGTTACGAGTATGTGTAGCGTATTAATAGTAGAAGCGTAACATCGCGTGTTGTCACACCACGATTAAACTAGCCACGTGGGAACCAACTTCGCAGGTGTGGCGAATGGGTAATTGCTAACTCAAATCCAACTGAGGGAACTTTTAGTGGAAAGAGTCGCACGCAACTGCCAATCTTGTTTTAGTTTCAATTTAGTCGTTGTTAGGGTTAGAGTAAGAGTTATTTATTAAGCTTGTTTTGTTGTTGTGGTAATAAATGTATTTTTATTTACTCTCTTTAACCAGTGTGTAATATAAGGTACGTAAGTATACTGATATGCAATGAGTTTACTACCTTTGTAGTTAGTAATCTGACACTAAAAAATATATCATTACAAAAGTCAACCCCATTAGAAGTAATCTATTCTTAAATAGGTATAAACGTTGACTATAAAAAGAACAAATATAACAACTTTATTCTACCACGAGAGATATTATGGAGCATTCCATTTGAAGCAATCCAATGAGGGTGTTCTAAAATGGCGTCCACGAGGTGGCAGCACTGAGGCGTCAGGTCCAGTCACCTGTCAAAGCGCCTATCTTTACTGTGAACCGTGAACGATTTTTTTATTATATAATTATAGCAGTGCAATTCAGTACATTATTGTTTTACAATTAAAATGCCGCAATGTTGTGCAGTGCCGATGTGCTCAAATAAAACGGGAGGCCATAAGTTTCCAAGAGAAAAAACTCGTTTAAAACAATGGCTTATAGCCATTCGTAGAGATAAATTTACGCCTACAAATAATAGCCTCGTATGCAAAAACCACTTCAATAATGATGACTACGAGCTCCCGAAAGACTCAGTGTTAGAAAAAACGTAAGTATTTTTGCTTTTCTTTGAGTAAATTAGGTTAGAATTTGGCTACTTTGTATGAGTACCATCTCAGATTACAGAAGTACTAACCTATTTTTACTTCTACTTTATTACTATTTAATTTACTGAACTACTTAGTAAAACCATATTTATTTTTATTATTTATTTCAGCCAGACCAGTGTTGAAAAAACAAGCTGTGCCGAGTAAATTTTCATGGAATGAAGCAACCTATGATTTGTTACACCGCAGAAGTAAAGAGCGATATCAGCGATGCTTGGATCGAAATATTAAGAAGAAAAGTGGATTCAAAAATGCAAAAGAAACAAAGGACATGGAATCTGGTACATATATGGATACTTTCGACTGTGCTGAAGTGGAAATTATGTGTGTAAATAAACAGAATGATGTTGGAACTCAAACCGATTTGTGTGAATGTCAATGTCCTATGAGTTTACCTAATGACAAGAAAAAAAGGTTTTTAATTGAAAATGTGCTGGATGTGAATAATCCAGTCCAAGTAATGTTTTTTTACTGGATTCCAGAACTTCGATCACTTTAAATTCATATTCAATCTTTTTGGAGACGAAGTAAATCATTTGAAATACTATCCTGATATGAAAACTTCGAAGAAACATGTCTTAAGTCCATGTGATGAATTTTTACTGACAGTGATAAAATTAAGGAGAAACACGTTATTCACAGAACTGGCTATACGTTTTAATGTGAATAAAACATTATTAAGCCACATTTTCATAACATGGATCAATTATTTATATTGCAAATTGAAAGATTTGAATGTTTGGGTACCTAAACATATAATTGATAAAAACATGAGGTATGCAGGGAAAGTTAATTCATGTACCGTGATAATTGATTGTACAGAAATCAAAATAGAAAAACCAAAAAATCCACTCACACAACAACTAACATATTCTACATACAAATCCTGTAATACTTTAAAAGTTTTAGTGGGCATTTCAGCATCAGGATGTGTCACATTTGTGTCAGATGCTTATGGTGGATCCATAAGTGATCGTCAATTGTTTGAAAAATGTGGACTTATTGATAAATTACAACCTAATGATATTATTCTAAGTGATCGTGGCTTTAATGTTCAAGACCTAGTGTGCCATAAAGACATCACTGTAAATGTGCCTGAGTTTTTAAAAAATACTGATGGACAATTTGAGACTTCTCAGCTAAAAACTTCAAAGAAAATTTCTTCAGAAAGAATACATGTTGAACGGCTTATTGGTTTAGCTAAAACATTTAAAATTTTAAGTAGCAAGTTGGATTCGAAGCTGGTGCCTCTAGCTGACAGGATAATATTTGTTTGTTTCATGTTAACCAATTTTAAAAACAACATTGTAAAGTAAATAAGCACATTTCTATACTAATTGGGTATGTTTTTCTGGCAAAATATAAAACAATAATTTAAATACATAACAGCCTTTTTATTTACTTTTTTTAACATTACTAATAGCTACCTATTCTTTGGTCAATTTACAACAGTCAAGTAATTTAAATCAATTTAATTGTACAACTTAACTTCCTAACAATTATATATATTTTTTGCTATTATTGGCAACATAAATTTAAAATAGAAATCTTTTATTCGAGGGATTATTATAGTTTCAATAAATGAATCATTTCTCTTGACATTAATTATTTTTTCATCCACATTTGTCCATATAAATAAATCACAGCAATCTCTACCAGTAACAAACAATTGTGTTTGGATTTGATAGTAATAGTTGCTGTTTTCTTTGAGTTGCAAATAGTTTGGAGTATACACTAGATGTGAATAATTTTCTGGTCCAATACACTCATCCTTTATTGAAAATGGACATTTAACTTCTAAAAGTTTATCTCCCTCAACTAAACCATCCGGAGAAGCACCAATGAAAGGGTATTGTACAGATATGAAAAAACCACAGCGTTCTACTTTCTTTCCAGTTTTTCCCTCATATGCTTCAATAGCTGTTTTTTCCTTAGATTTGCCCCACTGTAAGGCTGTACTTATTATGTTTTTATTACATATTAGTGTCTGTGCATACACTTCCTGGTCCCGTTTATCTGTAAATTTACAAATTTCTCCAACTTTGGAGGCAGTCACTCTGAAAGATCTTTCCGTATACCACAGCTTTGACTGTGCTTGAGATTTAGTTTTATTCTCAATTTGTTTTGCTGAATCAGCTGATACCTGTTGAATTAGACAAATATTCATGTAAGTACAATCATTAGTGATTTATTATTATTAGTGATGTACAAAGTATATGGAAATGACTAATGAATAAATGGATTGTGATGTACAAAGTAGATGGAAATGACTAATGAATAAATGGATGTGAATGGATTGCAGGAATGGAAAGGACTTACAGTTATTTTATTGAGGATAGATTGGTAATGTAAAGGCATAGTTAGATAATCATGATCATGTATCACATCTTTCATGCTTGCACTATCAAAAATTGCACATATTCCTAATTGTTTATTTGACAAGGAACAATAGTTTATAACTTTGTTCCTGACCAAGTCAGTCCATTCAGTTTTTTGATTATCTGAAGTATCTGGTCTTGGGTCATAGCATATGCTTCTTATATTTCTTTTACATACATTGTACTCTGATATTGCATAAGTAAGGTCGGCTGCCTTTTTTGGTGAAATATCTAATTTATTTTTCTTAGGTGCATGCCATACTTGTTTCTTCTGTGTTGGTGTTTCTTTAATTAACCATGTATTTTGTTCTTTAAATTTTAATAGTGCATAGCACAAAACTGACACATGCTTGCAAACCGCTTTGGGTCCTTTACCAGCAACACATTCACAGACAGATTGTAAAATACAACCACTTTCACAACATATAGCAATGGAAGTGAAATAGGTAAGAGATTTAGTATTTTCAGAGTGAACTTGACCTTTAAAGAATATATTCGTATTTGTATTTGTTGTTACTAATGCTAATAGGTATTTGTTTTGCAGCATATTGTAGCCTCTCCTGTGTACTGCTGAATACTCTGACATACCTATACCATCTTTGTACAGTTCTAGGAAATATGAATTAATGTTGACAATGTCAAAATTGGGTATCACTGTTTTTGAGTCCCACACTTTTGTAGGTGTTTTCCTCTGGCCATACTATTGAATATTGTATGTCACTTTGTAGGTTATCGTCATTTAATGGTTGAAAATTATTGTTTCTATCATAGTCATTCAGTCTGAAACATGAAAAATACAGGAAACATTATTTACAACTTGACACAGAAATATAAACAGTAAAGAAAGCGTCTACAGTATGTAAACAATACCTTTTAATTAGTTTTTCTTTGGTGCCAGTGATTTTTGCACCTCTTCGTTTCAGCTCAAGTTTCAATTCAGTAACTTTCTTCTGTCCATAAGCACGTAAATCCATTATGTAAATTAAGTAAATTAAACTTTACAATTTTCGAAATTAACACGGAAAAAAGTTTGTAGAGCAAGATTATCTATGTGTTTTGAAAGCGCTGTCAAAATGGAAGACCTTTCGCCTACGTGGCGCCACCTGGTAGCGAAAATTTTACCAAACACCCTCATTGCAATAAAATTGTTATTAACCTTATTGCTATACTACACATTCCCACATGGCCCAACTGATCACCAGCCGTAGCATAAAAATACTCCCAATTCCTCCTCTATGCTACGGCTCAATACTTCCCATGCATGCACGTCCGATGCCCATTCGTTTAACAGGATGAGTACGAGGCACGTTCGTAGCTAAGTGCAGGCGTTCTTATTTGCTACGAACGACGAAAAACTGGACTACGATTCTCGTAATTTATGAGTGAGTTGATTTATAGGTTTATGAAATAGTAATGATTTCATGGCTCAACATTTTTAGAAATATTTCGATTTGAATTATAACACAATACTAAACATCAATAATATTAGTATAGTATTTAAAAAATATTGTTTCAATAATTATATTTATTATATATTTATTTTGGTATATTATAAAATTATGATAATTAAACCCTTCTCGACAAGTATTAATAAAACACCGATGCAAATAGTTGTAAATTAAACACCCACAACTCTTGCTCCACTGATGATTAAGAATCGTTCCTAAAATCAGCCACCATTAACAATTATCTCACTACCTGTACCAATACCAAACTTTCCCTCTCAACCCCAGTCAGTCAGAAGGAGAATCAGAGCCTAGCGGCGCGTGAAAGGCTTCTATTGCTTAATTTATGGCTCTCCCCACTTAAGGCTGCTCGGGTATTCGGGCAGCGAGCGGCCTCTGCCGGACACTTTAAAATGCTCCACCGGACCCCCATTAGGTTTTTAACTCTCCTAAGACATATAGGGTTACTATTCCCTAGCGTTAAGCGGGATGAAAGCGGATTGGGGTTTACTTTATTTGAAGTCGTTTGAATTAAAAGGTTTGATTCTTCTATCGGTAAGAAGAGTACAGATAATTTTGGAATATAAATAAAAGTTGGTTATTGTAGTCTATGAATAATGCAATGATGTAGTTTAAAAACACATATTTCTCTCGTATATATACTTTAATGATTTACCAATACGTTGAATAGAATTTGAATGTATTCTATCCCTGGATTCAAGTCATAAGTCTACCATTCAATTGTATTCAAACTTTAATCACATTGTTATGAAAATTACTTGTAACTTGTCGAACTTCCCGAAATTGGGATGACTTATAATAACACTTTCTTCGAACAGAGATCATAGGAATTGAAACTAAGCAGAAGGACAAAATTAAATTGATCTGGGAATTGAACGGAACAGAAACTAGTTGGTTACTTTCTGGAATCTTGTACAAATTGACTAAAGAACCAATGATCTTAGACACAAGCATCGATACCCCTAAACATCATATATGACTGTCTCCAAACACACAATAACATACAGTCTAAATATATCGAAAAGGCTTTCCAATAGTTGTTTATAGGTTCACGTATAATTAAGTATCTTAAAAACAATATACAAAGTCCAAATTTAGCGTAAAGTTCTTCGAAACTTCTTGTTCAAACGTGCATGTATAATTAAGTTAAAAATAAATACAGAATAATCTAATCCCCAGTTATTCTCTGAATATCGAAGCCATAGCTAAAACAGTCACGTCCCACGCGCCACATTTCTCCCAGCGCGATCAATGGGAACAAATTAAATTTCCTTTTTTCTTGGTTCGCAGCGCCTAAACGAAATCGTAATCGGCACTTCATAATCAGTGGGACGTTGACTGACAGAGATTTATGCCTTTCATACCGGATTGTTTGATTCTGGTGCCTAATGAAGCGATATTATATATTGGGGGATCTATTTAGGTGATAACAAAAGTATTTATATGTAAACATATTAAAAATATTGGTTTAGTATTATATTGCAAGTCTAAAAAAATGCATAACGTTTTTAAGTTGAACTACAAAACAATATTATAAAATGTAATCGCTAAAATAAATTATATGAACAACATTCTTACCCCTTTAGATACAGATACTTGATCATTAAAGGCGGCCTAACTTGATTTCAGTGGCTACATTTATGTATGAAATGACACTCATTTAAACTAGAAGTCATCTTAGAAACAATCCTTCCCCCGGGCCATTATTCCCAAATCTTAATTACATAAAGTCAAGAGCGCGGTTAACTCTATGCATATCATACGAAAGCACATAAAACCTCAGTTTAATTAGTTCGTCATAATCAAGCTTGTATTCCTTAGTTCTCGAGGAACGTTCTAACCCCTCCATTGCCGTGGTATGTATTCATTTAGATTAATGAGCAGTGGCGAAAGCAAGAGATGTGTAGTCGGTGACAGCGCTTTACTAAAATATTTAGTTACAATTTTCTTGTCACGCACTTAACTTTAGAACGGCATATGATTTATTATTCAATGTGTTGAGTTGACTTGGGACGTCACAAGACATTATTTTGTTAATGTAATTGAATAAGTTTATGATAATTTTTTTATGATTCGTATAAGTTGAGTAAACTTCTGTAGATTTCTTAAACATAAGATTTTTTAATGATTCGTGTAAGGTACTCCACTTCTGTAGGTTTTTAAAACATATGAAGATATAATATTGAAAAGTTTTAATTAATAGATTCGTTGTATTGTTTTATTATTTTCGATTCGTTGTGAGTCTGAAAGTGGTAAATAAAAGTAAAAAAGGTTATACGGACCTTTTTTTCTGTCCAATCCTTCGGGAATTATTCGCGAAGTGTTTCTCTATGTATATAATGAGACTTCAACTTTTACTTAAATGCCAAGCAGGACTTTATTCATTTGTTTTATTTCTTATTCCTGCGATAAACTACTATTATTAAACCTGCCTATTCCTTTACAATTCTCTCGAACATACAAACGTTAGTGATAAAGCTTTGATTAAATATAATTAAGCCAGGGGGCGTTTGTGTGAAGCAGCTGAGACGGCTCTTTTGTGAAAGGCTCATAACTCAACACGCCCTGACGACACAGCCTTACAACGTGTTTACGTTATGGAAATTTTCATCAAAACTTACGTGAATGATTCGTTTATTTTATCTTATATTTATGTATTAGCCTTTGAGAGGATGAGAGATTTGTGTCACCGTTGTTATTGTGATGTTACACCAAATATCTAGTGCCTAACATGTCGGGTGATTATTTTATATCGCGCTTAGGTTTCTACATTGTTTCTCACACCGAAATGTTGGTATTGTCTCCAACAAAATAAAATATCAGCAAAAGACTCTTAAGTTTATGCTGTATTTTGGGTGACTTAACTAAAATCATCGCAATTAAAAACTTTATATATCAAAATCATTTTATTCAATCAAGTAATTCAAATTTACCAGTATTTATTAGTTAATAGTTAAGAAAACGAAAGAAAGTAAGCGACTGAAGTAAACTGTCGTTTGGGATACAAATTTATAGATGAAATAATTTTATATTTTGATAATAAATATTCATCAACTTACTAACATAATACTTTTACATTTCATATAACTTTACATTAATCTGTATGAAGGATTAATATTCTTGTATCTAAGTAGTACATTCAATGTTCGTAGCAAAGTCGTAGCAGCTACTCGTAGCTTATTATTATTGCATATGCGATCGATTTGGATGCAAATGTGGAAATAGACAATGTTCCATTGATTCTAAAACACTCCCTTCTTTATCGGTACTAAATAGGAGGGCACGACTTTTGTATATGGTTATGAATAAAATTGTGTCATATTCATATGTTTTGAGACCAAATAATGTTCGTAAGTAGTTAGGTATTGAAAACTTCTAGCCCTACAACACTATAAATTAAACACAAATTTACGCATAATTTAGAGGCTGCCCTGGAAAAATAATTCATTTCTTCCCGGTATAGACGAATTCCTTTGAAAGCGAGACATTTGTGTATTTGATAGCCATTAGTGGAAAGGAGCCACAGTGGCGCCCTCCCGCGGATTAATCAACACCATCAACAGTTTACGACTGAACGACTGCCGTACTTCGTAACCATGGCAACCAGGAAACTGGCTGTGATCGTAGTGGCGACGTGAGCGCTCACGTACGGCCCTAGGCCGCGCGACGCCGTGATTGCTGCGGCCGTGTCGTTATCAAAATGAGGTTTCATTACACGTAATCAGGGTTAGGCCTGCCACACATTAGGGGAATTTATTCTGCGCCGCGGCTTTTAATTAGGCACGTGGGGTTACCGCTTATGACGGTATCTTTAACCATTACGTTTTAATGTATGATTATTAAACTCATTCTGTTAGTATTAATATGGTTGTTGCTATCATACTCTACATATTAGGTTAGCTACATATTGTAAGTAAATCAACTTGATGGAAATGTTTACCTCCCAAGAACGTTAATGCGAAAGCAATCACGACTCAAACAATCTTGCTTATCGCATATTCTGCATAATTACTTAGATGCGAAGTTTTAATCCCGTTTCGTAATTTTCTCATCATTGTGTCGCAGTGTCTTATCCATTGATCTGTTTGCGGAATTCTCGTCTCTTCTGTTTGCTCTTCCCGAGGGAGGAGCCATCGTTCCTGTGGCTCTAATCTATATGAAAA